>JARHVA010001649.1:1672500-1962500 GCA_037957365.1 Torreya grandis | reverse complement strand
ATCTTTTGTAAGCGCTCTCACTCTTGGCTATCTTGGGAGGAGGCGAAAGCTAAATTTTGGTTAGCCAATATAGACTAGGAGTCCTATCAAAAGATTCTCAATGTCATCCCAGCCTCCATGCTATATAAAATCTCGGTCTATTCCACTCAGCCATGGTAGAAGGACTAGAAGTGGTATGTTGAGACCCCTCTTCGTAAATACACCCCTCAGCTTGGCTATGCATGGCTCACCCCCATTTGCCCTTGGTTGACAAGCTTAATGCCTGATGGGGGCTGAACTCATATATTAAAATGTGGAGCTTTCAATTCGACACTTTTTGGGGGGCTTGTGTAGAGCCCAAGCTTGCTCATTTTGCTTGGTGTATATTGCACCAAGGCTTACCTATTGGCAGAAGACTCGTCTAGCTTGGAGTCCACCTACCTACTTGCCCCTTTTATGGCCACCTTGAGATGCTTCTTCATCTCTTCTGGTTCTGTTCTAAAGCTCAAAGGGTCTGAACTTATATCCACGATCTCTTTAGGCCTTTTCAACCTGAATTCTTCCTTTGGCAGTATATCTTCCTTGGAGACAATACCACGATGCCCTTCAAGTATATGAAAGTCTGACATACTTTTAGAGTGGAGATTCTCTTCTAGATTTGGAAAGAAATAAAGAATTATGTGTTTAATCATTCTTTTGCTGATTGTAGTGTTTTTGCTTTACACAAATATTCTATCATCTCCAATGTTCTTTTATAGATTCAAGTCCAAGCCAATAAAGTGGCTATGGAGCTTGGGCGTCTTTAGGATCTCCTCTCCCATTGGGGAGATGCTCCTTGTGCTATGGCTTGGGTTTTGCCTTCCCTGCCCAGGGATCCTAGATTGGATGTCAGAGTGCCTCGATCGCCTCATGGTGGGCATCGTCACAGTTGTTTCAGGCACCACTCTTACAATGGCACTTTGTACCAATAAATTCCCCCTCCTAGTAGCAACGAGGGTGGTAGCCACTATTTGTTTCCCTTGCTAGGCAAGATGGCAGGGGCACTCCTCCTCCACACCCAGATGCTTGGGGGATGCCACTTGGAGGCTGAACGAATGTGATGGATAAGTTCCCTAGGCTTTCTTTGGCCACTTCACCCACTTAGACACAAACAAAAGATGATGACATGGACACTGCCCAAGTTACTGACTGGGAGCCTATTCTAGATGGCAATGACCTCCCAAGCTAGGGCTTGGCTCCTGAAGATATGGATCCTCCACCTTTCAGCCTTTCTCTTGCTGCATAAAAATTATCTTTTTTAATGACTTTGTGACTTGTTTCTAGTCTTTACCTAGATTATGATACTCTTGTTTTTACTCCTAGGCTTTGCCTAGTGTGACGTGACATGCTGTCATATCACTTTTTTTTTTGAATAATTTGTATATTTCTATTTAGTTACTATATAGATATATTTCATCAAAAAAAAAAAAAAAAATTATCTATAGTCTGTTGGTGGGATCTTTCATTGATAGCAATTTATATGACACCTTATTTCTTAAAACCTTTTATATCTTACACTAAGGGTCCCATATCGTACACCAGATGTAGATTCAGTGTAACCATTGGATTTAAATGACGAACATAGATTGCAAAGGGGTCTGTAGCTTGCAAGGTGGTGATGTCTTTGTTTGGCCATTTCCTATTGTCAAGGGTGGATGAGGATGTCATGAGAGATTATTTAATTGTGATAGGGCTCCACATCTCGTGTGTAAAGCGAATCAATGATGCAATGCCACTGATCTCGGGTAAGACATTGAGGTGTTAGAGTTTATCATGTAGCTTCCATTCATTAATGATGCCAATATATTGACATCTAGAGCAATTACATCAGGCTTAAGAACATACAAAAATATCAAACTGAGACCCCTACAAGAAATGACAAGGCCATATAGAACTTCAAAATAGTGAAATATTTCAAGGTGAGATTGGAAACGATGGTGAGGGCCAAAGACAAAGTATTTATGATGATATCATACACCAAGGGGTCCATATCAAACACCAAATCCAGATTCAGTACAACTTTTTGAATGGCCATTTTTTGATGCTCAATGAAAGAGCCCACCCAACATACTATAATATAAATCCAGTTTGGGTTGCACTAAGGTCCTACTCTATAGAACTATAACTATCCTCTAAATGAAATTGGGAGAGACACGTGTCTCCTAGCAAATCTCCACCTCATAACCCTGGGCAGACGATGTGACTAACAACTCACCTCCAATAATATTCACATGTAAGCTCCTTCATCTTCATCATACTACAATCGAAGCATATTTCTAGATATATAGATAACATTTTTTTATTTTTATTTCTATTGAAAATATTTTATGATTTCTTAAATAGTATGTTTATAGTGTTTTAGGTTCCTTTTCTTCTTTTATTTAAAACAACCAAAAAGACCTAGTTTTGCAAGATATATAGTCATTCCCGGGGCTAACGTGGGACAATACTACTAATTTACTACCTAACACATCGTGGTTTTGGTGATTTAAGCTGCAAGTAATTTGTGTAATGGCAGACCGACCGACATATAATCCTTAAATTAGCCGATTCAAAGCTTTATTGTTTCCGAGTAAAAGTTAAATAATTTAAGTACAATATGGAATCAAATAGGATATTGAAAACATTTTATGACAACAATCAAACTTGTAAATAACCCCATCTTCCAACCTTGACATCAGAACTGATAATGATAC
Source organism: Torreya grandis (assembly GCA_037957365.1). Classification (NCBI taxonomy): domain Eukaryota; kingdom Viridiplantae; phylum Streptophyta; class Pinopsida; order Cupressales; family Taxaceae; genus Torreya; species Torreya grandis. The sequence continues at coordinate 1,959,786 of JARHVA010001649.1, read as the reverse complement.
AGATAAAAAGTGAAGCAAGCCCTTCCTCCATATAAATAGGGTGCCTTGCATAGTGACATGAAAGAAACATAGAGAAAAGTTTCAACCACTGTCATCTAAGATGGCTACCCACAGAATAATATTGCAACTAAATAAAATATTAATGACCAGGTATTGTGGGTGTGCCTCTTTACTCCACATGCTTCATCTCTCTTGTCTGAGTCGATGCTCAACACGACATTTTTTAGAGACAGTGAAATTGAGGGGCCACATTCTTGAAGCACCTGACCAAAAACACATCTTCCACCCTGTAACAATATAAACCTGCAAGCCATCTAAGGTGAAAGCGCCATTTGTATTAAGGAACAAAAAAAATTAAAAAAATAGTTATGCAATCAAAGCTGAGGAGATTGACGAAAAATGCCTAATGGGTGCTAACACAAAAAATTATATTGAGAGCATCATAATAGTTTGGCATGCAAATCCTCAAAACATCACACATGGTAATAAACTTGGTCAAACAAACAACAATATTTCTCTTGGATGACACAAATGCAGATTATAGCAGTCGCTACCCATTATTTTTGTAGAAACCGTTTACCACTTGATGCCCACTGTTATCGCTAAGTAAAATACACCTACATTACTATGACATGAATGTCATCAATTAAGATCTGTAGATAAATCTATGGAGGGTTCCTCTTAGTAGAATGCCTCTGGTGCAATTAACAATTCAGTCCCATCCAGTAAATACCATCGATTACGAAGCAAGTTTTTCGGTTTCCCATCATAGATTACTGTCAGCAACTCATACATCCTCCTTCCCATCCGATTATTATCCTATTAATATATTAAATACCGATAATGATACTAAACATCATCGCTCTATTTTTAAGTAATCAAATCTCTATATAATCTTTAATCTCTCTCAAACCCTCCCAAATATGCCATTTAACACACCTTCCATTTATACAATTGAGTTTAATACCATCCCTAACATTCATTGTCACCCTTGCAAACTTATTCATACTCTATCCCCAATTTTGCCTTGTACAACCAAATCAACATCTTTTCCATATTCATATATTGATATAATTTTAAAGCTATAATGCATCTTACTATATTTTTACCCTTAAAATCATTTTTCATATTGAATTAAAAATATGGAGATCTAAACCTTCAATTTATCTTATTTATTATGAGAACTTAACATTTTCATAAAAATAAAATTTGATCATAATCAAAGTTTTAAGTCTAAAATTTTAAAAATCTAAATTACGTAGTTTTTAACAATCTAATTAGAAGAAATCCTTATTACTCTTCTAAAATAGTTTTCCTATTCCTCCTAAAGACACTTAATAATATGCCTTCGATTAGGGACATCTTGTCCTTAGTTTTGAATGAAGGATTTCAGATTAAAAGAGGTGTAAGAAAGCATATATTCCCTAGCCAAAAACAATTTCCATCCACCGCTTTTTCAAATTAAATAGTCTTATGTTTCACTGACAATGTCTCAAAAAATCTCTCCTTCAATAAATGAACTTTAACTTCATCTATTTATAATATTTTATAATACCATAGGGACAAAGGGATGAGTCAATAAACTAAAGGAATCCATATCTTCTTCAAAGGATTTAATCCAATCTATCCTTTAATATAAATTTTCCAAAGCTTCAGCATAATCAGCATTCCCTTTCCTCTTTTGTATTTTTTTCATGTAGCTCACATTTTTCTACACTTTCTTATCTTTAGTCTTATATTGATTTACTATTTCTTTCCTTTGAAACATTATTTCATAGTTTAGATCCTTCTTCTACAATTTAAACCTTACTTACCCTATAATCCAACTTATGTGGGTATTCCTTAGAAGGAAAATTTCCCCACTATTCCTTTCATTAGAATCTCATGTGATTCCCACCTTTAGTTCAAATTCAACTTATCCATACCAATTTTTGCCACCACACATAACTTTTTCAATTTATACTCCTTTGACTGTTCCCATTATTTTGGTTCCTTCACCCTCTACATCCCAAATATTTATTTAATCACTTATTCATTGCTTGAAGTTAAATTTCTATATGGAGTCTTTGTGCCTTTATGATTACTATTAGGCTCTTATTTTATTTGCACTGCACTCACTTTACAACCCTTATCTAACAAGACATTGTTTATCCTTTGTTCATATAAACAAATAGATGTATCTTATAAATAATCCATACTTGTTCCCTCTTTTTTTCTTATCCAAACTTGTTGCTCACTTGTAGGGGGCCACACATTTCACCCCTTTTCAATCTTCTTCCAATTCTTTAGTCTACTAACCATAGCCTTACAACATTTCTAAGTTGAATTCCCTAAAAAAGAGCATAAGAAGCATTTCTTCCTGGATTTATTATAAATAATTATTCAAAAAAATTCCTTTCCTTGAAACTTGAGGGAAATAGCTTTGGAAAGGGTGAGAACCATATCCATAGCTATCTTAATCCTATAAAAAAATATCGACTTATTACCATAATATCTAGGATTAACATCACATAAGTTTCCAAGGGAGTTTTTTATATCTGTGAATATCCCTAAATTCTATTATTCTAAGAATAATACATAAAAAATCTATTATACTAAGGGTAATACATAAATTATTACTTAAAATTATTTGACAATGATCTCATACACCTCATCTAAAAAATTCTTTCTAAGGTTGAAATGCAATCCTCCCATCATCTTCGATCTTGATTTTATTCTTCAATATCTCCTCTTTATCCATCTCTATATAGAAACAAACCATAAAATACCTCTTCATGAGATAATGCAAATTATTTGTATCAATGCTTTTCCAATTTTTAAAAATCCAATCTTCCAAAGCTTTGCCTTTCCATAAAGTCCCCAAACTTTTTCCTAAAATTAATTTTGATTTGTACCAAGATCTTACATCTTCAGTACCATATTCATTAATGTAAATTTATTTTGAGGAATTAGAAGGGGAAATGCAATTTTGATTAGATATTCCTTTCATATACCTAACAATAATTGGAGGATATTCTAGATCAAATCTAGACTCAGAAGGGGAATTAATCCTTTTACCCAATTCAAAATCTATTCTTAGATATGGAAGATCTAATACTACTTTTGATGATTGCTTGATACTCAAGATCATAATCGAGTTGGATAAAGATTCACTGGTCCTCACATTAACCTAGATCAACAGCTCACCTGGATCCAACATTTTTCATTGAAATACAAGGATCTTTTAATCTATATCATATAATCTTAATCATGATCTTTAACTAGTTCATCAAATTTAGATTCATAACTTTTCCTAATTAATTGAAGATCCTCTTTGGAAAATAATTCAACGTTTCTAGACCAAATTTATTTCCATAGTCTAATTCAAACTATCAGACCAAAGTCAAAATTTCACCTTTTCCATGCTTGCTTTAAAATCTATCCTTCATCACTGATCCATACACATCTTCAAATTTTTTTGTAGATCTCACTAATTCCTTATTGTTTAACCCTAAATTGAGATGGGTCAATATAGTATAGGGTTAACAATATATAAATGAATAATAAGTATTATAAATAGATATATAGTAGGTTAATTAATTTGTGAACTCAGATAAATACTATTTTAAATTTAAATGCTGAGATATGCTAAAAATAGAAAGTACAACTATTTATTGATATTGTAATGAATTAGAAATAAGAGTACTTAGTTGGTTTACTGTGTGCATGTAGATTTGATATGAAATAGGTTGGAAGTAGACTGGATCTAGATTCTAGATCAATCATCAGATTCTAGAAATTTGCATTATGTGGCCTCAAAACCTTACGTCAGATCTAAAAAGTTGTGTCAGTATTAGTGTTTGAGTTGGACATAGGTGTCCAATATGAAATATTGACTATATCTAAGTGCAACCACATGGATCCTTTTGAGTATTCTATCACTTTTGCTCTAGTGTGTTCATATCTCATGCTCTGGCTGTCACTCTTTGTCAAATGATCAAAACCTAGCTTCCTACCCTTGGGATGATCATGGAAAAAATGAGTTAGTGGTAACATGGTATTAATCTAACCCAAAGACCCTTCTATCAATGGGCAGTTCTTACATAGCCAATACTTTGAAGAGGGCTTTAGACTTCTGTAGTTCTCCCCTACATGTTGGCTTGTGTGTATGTCAATATGAAACATGTGATAAGCAAGTACATTGATTAACCTAGCTTGTGACTTGAAAAATATGGCTCATGGAATGCTCATTCAATACATCAGACTTGTAGATGGGTTGCCCCTATGATTTATATTGAAATAGAAAATAATAGGGAAGATTAGTTCACTTTAATGCTTTTGTAAGTTGCCTTGTGAGTTGTTAGTTATATGCTAGGTGAGGAATGAATGAGAGTTGATATTGTATATATACCAATATATTTAGTATACATTTTATTTTCAAATTTGATGACTTTAGGGCACTAGATACTTAGTTTGTCATAGTACACTAGTGTTGACATAAGCATATGGATGGGACAAAAGTGTAAGAGAAGCTAGAAAGTAGGTATAGGTCTAAAACTTGTAAAAGATGATAGTAAGTAGGTTTATAATATTTTTCACATTATAGAAGGCTTTCTCATTAGAATAACATATGGTTGGACCAAGAGATAAATAATAATCATAAGAGATAGCAGATGTGGGCCTTTCGGTAACAATAAGGTCTATGAATTAAAGGGCACAACCATGAGAAGTACTTGTCAAGTATTTAAGATCAAGTTGTTATATAATACATATTTAATGTCTACATTTGTCCCCATTTAATCTAGTAATTAAATTTCTAGTTTAAAAGAAAATAAATATATACTTGGCTATGTATGACACACCTTATCTTTGTGTGAGTCCAACTTGAGCAATTTATTGGTAATTGACCTGTAACTGAGAGCATGTTACATTATATAATAAGTGCATATGATCTCAAATTGAAACAATTTTAAATGATTGAAAGTAAATAGAACAAGGTTAGGAGCACACCTATGTATCGATGCAACCATCTTGCCTTTTGACAATTTGATTTGAAGAGATGCTTTATTTTGAAGCTTTGAAGCTAAGATTAAGAAAATTTGAAAACCTACAATTACATATACATAAATATTAGAGGACAACTTGACCCCAACCTTGGAGAAAATGTGTGTTTCCACCTGACAGTTGAGATTAGCTCAACTGTACAACCCAATAATACTTATAACCTAGTTAATGTGAGTGATCCAAGTCAAATCAAACTATAAATCTGGTGGAGGTGGATGATTTGATCACCCAATCCTATAAAATTGGTAATATTGAGTGTATTAATCACCTCAAAATTTCCAAAATAAAACCAACTACTATGGTAAATTGGCTCAATAATAATTCATAAAAGTCCATCCTAGTGTATGCTAAAGTCCATAAAAGTATTTAAAAGTTGAAAATTGATTTGATTTTTAAATTTAAGGTGCTCTTTTTGCATGACATATTCACCTCATATATGTCTCAAGATGAAACTTGGGTATAATAATGATACCAACATATATAATGCTACCATAAATTTGTGTATTTGAATCATATAATTGTGCAATTTTGGCCATTTTGTAAACTTTGTAAGCTTGGAATACATGCTCCCATGACATTCTCCCACTGAATCTACACAGTTTGAGAACTAGAGTAAGTTCAGAGAAAATATTTACATAACATGACCCCATTTTAGTATATACATATTAATAAATCAATAAGTATAGAGGTTATGCCTTTTTACATGCGCCAACTGAAATATGATACTATGAAGGTGAGAGAGCCATGCCTCTATGAAATTATCTCACTGATATGTTCCCCATTTTAAGGTGAGAAAAATAATAAAATGGTAATTACCTTACCTCAAAAGGATAATGTAACTGTATAATTTTTGTATAAATCATGTAGCATATAGGAATAGTTTGTCTAGGTAGATATAACAATGAGGTACATTGTATGTGATCACATCAAATCCTAAGATACATGATGTGAATCTTGGAAAAATATAAATAGTAATAATACAAGCTCAACACGTAATCAGACACACACACACACACACACACACACACACACACACACACACACACACACACACACACACACACACACACACACACACACACACACACACACACACACACACACACACACACACAAGAATACTCAGAAGCAAATCAAAATACAATGGTCCAAGAAGAATTCATAAATAGAATGTTCAAATGTCATACAATCAAAGGGGCATGACTTAGTCAAATGCACACAAAGAAAGAAATGGCATATTAAAATGTCCACATATAAAAAACTATGACATATGCAAATTTCACAATAGGCAAACATAGGCAAGGGGGACACAATCAATAGAGCATATTCAAATGCTAGAATAAGTAATATAATGCATGACAATAGAAATAAAAGAACAAACTCAAGGAAATGTAAACAAAGGAAAGCATGAAACATAAGCAATCAATATAATCCTATCATACTAGTCCCTAGATATATGTGTTAGCAAAAAACATGAAGTAGATAACATACCAAGTACTTTGTGAAAGATATAAGTATGGATAAAGGCATGTGTAAATATATAAGCTCAAACATGATAATGGAAAATTATCATAAAATGATATAACCTAGGTGTATTATGATAAAAGAATGTAAATCCCCCCAATGTCTATATGATAGGAGTAGAGGGAAGACCCAACATCTGAAAGTGTATAGATTATGTGCCTAAGTATGCTTGTATCACACTCAAAAGATGTGTGAAACAAGTGTATATAAAAATAAATGATATGTTATCTATAAATATGGAACTAATGACATAGATGCTAAGGAGCTAAAAAAATGTGTAAATGTTGAATATTTTTATATTTTTGAAATTTTGGTTTTTTTTTTTGGTATTTTTGGGATATTGGAAAAGATGCTCATAGGTATCTCTCCATTATGAACTTGGTGAAATAAACTAGTGATATTGATAAGGAGTATGTTTAGGTGTAATATATGGCATTATAGGATCTATAATGCTTTGCATACATATAATAGGAGTCTAAGGTCATGAAGAGGCAATACGAATAGGAATCTGTGGAACCTATTGCTGAATGCTTCATGATTTCTTTAAAGTAGTAGTAATAGAAACATGTTTAAGTGCTCTCGATATCTTAATATTATGCATAGTAGATAAGGATTTCATAGAATCCATGTGTCTTTGATGCAATGGTCTCTTAAGTACTGACCATCTAGGAAAGGGAATTTCCTATTACTTACCCTTTCACAAAGGATTAATCTTAGCAGGTTTGATAATTAACTACCTGAGTATAAACTTATTTTGTTCAAGTGGATGTTCATGGGAATTTTGGAAACTGTAATTACCCTATTAGCATGAATATATTCAACACACCCATGCACTATAGAAAGTATTGCATGTAGATTATGTATCTAAGGTCATCCCAATAACATATCAAAAATACATGTGAGGGATAATGGAAAAGGTAATTAGAAAAATTAGAAAAACTTAAAACCAACAAGGGTTTTATAGCTAGTGGTTGAGTTTACCAAATGTTTAATCCTAAATTAAGATGGGTTAATACAATATAGGGTTAAGAATATATAAATAAATAAGAACAAGGGTGATAAAAAAATCTATATATGCCCAATTAGTTTTCAAACTTAGATAAGAAATATTCTATTTTTTAAATTATTGGACCCCATATTTTGGCTAAGTACTTTTTAGAATAACCAATGTAGAGAGGCACAATGAAAAATACCATGGTGTGGGAGTCCATGACATGAGAGGAATAAGTTAGAATGAATGTGCATAATAAATAGAGAACCTAAGAATGAAGGACTCAAAACACTTGTAAAAGACTTAGGGAGCATGCAAGAAGTGGGAGACGGATAGGGAATGATTTGTAGGGATGAAAGAGACTAAGTCAAGGATGAATCTAGCACTAAATCATAGGAATATAGTTGCTCAGTGATGAGGATCCAACAATGAAGAGAGAATATAGGGGCACAAAGGCCCAGGTCCTTAGGAAATCAATATAATTGGCCACCACGACTCAAGTCTGTTAATGATCGTTGGTGAGTCTCTATGAGTGTAATTATGATTGTAACTTCTTGGTCAGGGAAGACCAACTATAAATAACTCTAGATATAAGTTTTTAAGGCTATTATTGATGTGATTAAGGATATTGTTGTGATATTGATGTTATTTTACTCAGTTGGATAATAGTGAGAGTTATACGAGTGCGTTGCACTATACACTTAGATTATGCAATAGTTGAATCACTTATCGATATGATGAATAAAACCTATATTACCTTAGTATGGATATTTTGATGGCTATGGATATGATGTTGTTAGTTATTTTATATGTTGTTATTTAGTTAATAGAGTTTAGGATCATAGTGACCATTTATGCTCTCTTTTTCTTTTTTATCATTGAGTTATAAAATTGTTAAGGAATATAGAATGATCATAATAAAGTGTATGTGTTTGATTTCCCTTGTATATTAACATACCCTCACTTGAAAAAATTGATAGGAACTGATCCCTCATTGTGTGTTTCAGGTGAGGGTGTAAAAACTCATTCTTATGTGAAATGCCAATGCACTAACATGTTGGGGTTTTAATCACGTTGACACATGCCTAAGGAAAGTTATGATTAAGTATAGAAAATAACCCAAAAATTTTGGTTCCATTATTGGGACCCATAACACTTTATTACAAAATGGTGGAACATGCTCAAATAATTATCACTTGAGAATATTAAGTGATGGATTAATAGTTTCAAGGATAATTTTGTAGTACCATTTCTCAAACCAAGAATTTATACACACACATGGGTTGAAAAAAATATGTACAATTAATTATATGAGACATTCATTGTAGTGTTACTTATTCATCTACATGCTTAGATTGCATCTTGTGCTCATAATCAATTGAGAAACCATGGACATAAGACAACTTGGACACTAAAGTATTAGTTGGCTCTATCATAGTTGAGAGAACCTTGGACGCGTGCTGTTGATGTTTGGTGGAATGGGGTTTTGAATAGTTACATCTTAGAATATGTAGTTTTGACTCATTCTTGTCTAGAGGAAACTCAATTCTATTTTTTGTAAGAACTCCATGGTAGTTACATCATACAATTTTTTTTGGAGGTGAAGAATCCCTTTATAGATTCTAGAATTGAGACTTTTTCCATGGAAGGCTAAACTTATTGGAGATTTATAAGTGATGTCATGGTGATGCCATGAAGGTGTCTTGGTGAGTGGTGAAGTGCTTTGCTAGCCCACGTAACAATGACAAAGTGTGTAATGTGCTTGTTCTAGTGTGTTTTATGTTGGCTTGGTTGATCTTCAGTTTTGACATGAGTAGAGATGTTCAGGGATGAGTATAGTGGTTGGATCATGTGCAAGAGGTACCTAATATGTTATCTATACTTTGAGTGCTTGTGTACATGAGTGGAATTCATCTAGTTGATCATAGTTTTCATCTAGATAGTTTGAGTCTAATGACAAAAAATCTTAGTAGGCAGTTTGTTGATGTCATCATTTCCACATGGGAATGAGTCAAGGGGAGATGGTTATATGGTTGTGATCATAGTAGTCCCTATTTCTTATGCACTAAATCTCAAGTCATTCATCAAATCATAGTTAAAGATATGAGGGTGTAAAATTAGCTTATAAGACACATTTCATTATTTTTTCAAACTTAGCTAAATTTGCAATATGGCTAGAAAGAGTTAAGTATTTTGATGATAGAAGATTTCACATGTGTGGATGATTTAGGAGAAGGTGATCATATGGGTTTGTTCAGTTTTAGACCTAGTTTATTTTCACTAATTTTTAGATCATGCAATGTAGCACATAAAGAGATATACATGTTCAAAGTTGGGCTCCTAGGAATTTTGACTATGTTTTTCCATAGCCAATTTTGCAATGTGGCAAAAAGTACCAAGTAAACATTTTGATGGTGATTTATATTGCATGTGTGAAGGTGTCAAGAGAAATTAATCATATGGGTTTGTTCAATTTTGATCTTGGTTCATATTTTCTAAATTTGAGATCATCCACTAAAGCACGATAGAAGTTATGCTTGAGTAAAGTTGGCCGCTCAGGGAAATTTTGACATGATTGGCTTTGTGACAGAAGTTTATGAGAATTCACGTTAATGACATTATATATTTCACATGTGAGAGTTTCAAGATCAGTGTGTCATATGGTTGGATTATCCTATGCAAGGAGATCATTTGATCCAAAATTGAGATCCTATATCAAAGCACAAAAGAAGTTATTAAGGATAAAAAATGGGTACTCAAGCATATTGATAGGGTCCCCATACTTAGTCAATTTTGAAAGTGTTAAAGCTTGAGCAAGATCAATGGTGCACGTTTGCTCCAAGGAGTCAAGAAGTAATGAGATGAGGATAGGTACATGATGTTTAATGACTGAGCAAAGATACAAGATAATGATCCAATGGTGAGCAAGCATTTGTATAGATTGATCAACAATGAGTGTTGATCAATAGAAACCTATTTGATCCACAAAGATTGATGAAGTGTGTTAAGTCAAAGTTCCCATATTTCACCAGATGAGGTCAAAGTGATATATGTTTAATGTTTATCTTTGATAGACTATACATTAAAGTTCATATAAGATCAAAAGTGCGAGATTGATCTTGAGATGAGAGTCCATGAGATTTGAGTATTGTGTTCAAAGGTTAATTATGACTATGGATATTTGAATATTTGAATTTGTGAAGGAAAGACTAGTGTCTATTTTTTGGACCATATCTTTCAATAGAAGATGAATTTGCTATTGTAGTAAAAATAAAAGTGGTAGAGGAATCCAAAGTACATCAATAAATATGGATTAAAATATCTGAAAGTGTGTATAGACAAAGTTATTGAGCTCCAAAGTTGACTGTGTTTTTGTATATGTTTTACAAGTGATCTGATAAGGATATTCGAGCTCATGTAGTTACTATTTCGATGTTTCATGGTGATTTAGATATTGGGGAGTTTTTTAGACTCAATGAAGATGCTTTACATTCATTTAATATTTGATAAATTATATGAAGTATGAACAAAGGTTTTGAAGTTGACCATGTTTTAATTCTTATTGACTGTGTGTACATAGAAGTGTTTAAGATAATTGGGTTGTAGTAGAAAAATGTTTTGGTGATTGTGATAATTTGAGGATGTCTTATGGGACATAGGGAGTGAAATTATGTATTTTTAAATGGTCATCTGTTCTTAAATTGATTGGAGATCTATCAAAAGGGTGAATAAGTCTACATAGAGCCTAAAAGTGACTTAAGCCTATTTTTGAAAGAAGATAGTGCTCAAGTGTGACCCATATGAGATGCCTTAAGGGTGAAGGCATGTAGTGTGGTTGAAAAGGATTATTATGTACTTGATAATTCATGATTGATATATATATAGTAAAACCAAATGTGTTGGGTTTTAGACTAGTAAGGGAGAGACTTAGATGTGAGAGTATTATAGAGTGAAGGAAAGCAAAGGAGAGTGAGTGTGCCTAGTTGTTGGGTTGATAAGCATATGATTTCAAGGACTGTGAGTATGATATGAAGATCATGTTCCTGATGATAGTATAGTGTTCTTATAGTGTGTTATTGTGCAAAGAGATCTAAGTATGCATATGAGGACTATTTGAGTGAAGAAGGTGAGAGGCTTGTTTGAGAAGGAGAGAGAGTTTGTGCAATTGATCAAAGAATAAAGAGGTCCATCATTAAGTATTGAAGACATCAGATCTAAGGTGGAAGTGTTATTTCCAAGGAGGGTCTAAAGGACTTGATCTTTGTTAGAGGTAGTTTTCCTTGTGAAATAGGTTTTCACTAAATACCTTTGATCAAAAGGACTTGATTAAGGTTGTAGGTCAGAAGGATTTGATCGAAGGTTCCTGATCAGAAGGACTTGATCACTCTTTTGTTTATGATAATCTTATATGATAGTATTCAAAGTGTTTACAGGCTTGAGAGTGGGTTTTATTCACCAAGAGGGTTTCCCACATAGATCTTGTGTTGTGTATGTGATCTTGCTTATGTTCATTATTCAATACTATAAATGATCTATATGCTTCATATATGTTTGAATTGAATGATTTAGTATTTTCAAGGGTCTATAAATTGAATTGGATTATTTTTCATTACTGATTCACCCCCCTCTTAGTGGATTGTACCTCTAACAATTGGTATCAGATCAAGGCCCTTTGGTAAAATCTTGACAACTTGAAGGTGATCTAAGCTACAATGGCTAGTCAAAATTGGCAAGGTGGTTTCTCTACTAAACAAGAACCAATGTTGAATGGACCTAATTATGATTTCTAGAGTGGAAGGATGAGGACATACATTATGTCCTTAGGGTTTGATGTATGAAAATATGTTGTGGATGATTATGTTTTACTACTATTCCTCCATCTAGTATTACAAACAAGAAACTATTTGAGAAAAACTCTAAAGCAATGAATGACATCACTTGTGGTCTTAAAAAAATTGAGTTCACCAAAGTAATTCATTACACATCTGCCAAGAAAATATGGGATAAATTGAAAACTATTTTGGATGGATATTCAAAGGTTAAGTTGGTAAAATTGTAGACTCACATAAGGTAATTTGAAGGTCTCAAAATGAATGAAGAAGATACTATGGCATCCTTTTTGTAGAAATTTGATGAGGTTGTGAACATCATCAGAGGTTTTGGAGAGAATTTTGAAGAGACTACAATTGTTTAAAAGGTATTAAGGTCTATATCCCCCAAGTTTGATCTGAAAGTATCTACTATTGAAGAGAGTTATGATCTTACTCAATTGAATATGGATCAATTGCATGGCATCCTTACTTCCTATGAGACGAGGAAGAATGATGACATACCTCCAAATAAGGAAACAAATTTCAAGACTGAAATGCAAACAAAGAAGTTCCAAGGTAATAAATTCAAGGAGGATGAAATTTTTGATATATATGAGGATGAACTAATTACTTTGATTTCTAGTTTATTGAAAACAGGGTCAGGAAAGTATGAAGGTAAGCTACCCCTCAAATTCTTCAATTATGGTGAGATAGGACATTTTGCTAATAAGTGTCCTCATAAGTATAAGAAGGATGATGTTGAAGAGAATGATCAAGGTCATGGCAAGAGATGTTTTAGGTTTAATAAAAGAAAAAAGGGATTTAGAAGGTTTGATAATAAGAGAAAGTACTTCAAGGTCAAGAAGAGTCTATACATCAAAGAAGATTGTAGCTCATTAGAAAAGAGTGAAGATAGTGTCTCAGAATATGATCATGAAGATGATGGTTTTTCTAAAGATGAAATTTTGTTCATCACTGAGAAAGAAATTTGCTCGCATTAGAAGGTGTCTACTTGAAGTGATTTATATGATGATGAAGATGAGGTGGACTATGAGACTGCATTGTCTAATGCTCATGAAGAATTAAAGATTGAGAAGAAGATAAATAAGAATATGAAATATATACTCAAGGAATTTGAGGAGAAATTTAGTGTGTTTGAGGAAAGAATGGATGAAGATGCCAAAGAGCATGAAGATATGGTCAAACATCTCATTTGTCAATTAGAAGTCCTATCTACAAGCCTAAAAGATAAAGAAGATGAATGTGTAAGGTATGCAATTGAAAATGAGTCTTTAAAATCTGAGTTAAATAAGTTATCTAGTAAGGTAATGTCATTTATGAGATTTTAAAAGAGATCAAGTGATCTAGATAACATTTTGAATGATAAAAAATATGCAAGTGATAAGACTGGTCTTGAATACAAAGAAGAACCATAGACTGAAACTCAAAACAAGATGAAGACTATTGTGAGCAAGGACAAGCAACCTTTGAAGAAAAATCATCAGACAAGGAATGAAGGTACTGGTAGATTGAATACTAAACATATCAGATAGCCAAATGCCATGATGTATGCAAATTTTAATGGTTATTGTTATACTTGTAATCAGTCTGGGCATAGAACTAGAGAATGTAGAAGCCTTGTCAAGAATGAATTTTCTTGGAACTATGATGGGGGTCAGAAGTGAAAAGGTGTAATTAAGGTTGAGTGCCTTAATTATCATAAGGTTGGACACCTTACAAAACATTGTCCATTTAAGGAAAGACAAGTTGATTTTCCTTCAAGAGATATTGAGTGCTACAATTATTATGAACTAGGACACATTGCAAGATTTTATCCAAATGTATAAAGGTAGAAAGAGATTTTTACAAAAAAATTGGTGTGTTTCAATTGTTAACAAAGAGGTCACATTTCTAGATTCTGAAAGCAAAGGCCTACAAGACATAATAGGTTTTATCAAGTTTATAAAGTGCAAGAAAGAAGACAAGTTAATACATGGAAACCAAAGGTGGTAGGTATGAGTCATGATGAGACTACATGTCAAAGTATTTTTTTTGCTATGGTGGAGACTACTTATAAAGTTGAAGAGTATCAAGAGGTCTCATTGTTTGCTCATATTGAGAATGAAGAGACTAAGCTCAAGAGGAAGACCAAAGTATTGGTTGAGGCTAATTTTGAGGTATGTATGGATCCAAGAACATCATGTTGTTGTTAAACAAGTGCCTCGTGATGAGTATCCAAGCTTCAAGGAAGATTATTTATATGAAAAGGTATGCCATGAATCTATGTTGTATCCATGTATTGATAATCCAATCATAGAAGAAAAGGAAAATGTTGTAATAGTTGAGGAAGTTGTTTCTCTAAAGCCAAAGAAGAAGAAGAATTATAAGTATCACTTGAGCAAGGATTAAGAGGAATATGAGGATCTGTATTTGTTTTAGAGCATTAAGGTATATAGGGTGTCTCTATCTATGCTTCTTAAGAGACTCCTTTCAAATGGAGAAACAAGTGTTGCTATGGTGTTATTTTCAATTAGAACAATCTACAAGGTCAGATTGAAGGTTCTAAGATGGAAAAGGAGGTTTTATGATTTTTCAAGGTGCATATAAAGGTCTATTGACCTTATTATAGCATGCTTCAAGAGGTTTTGTGATTTGAAGGTATGTTGTAGTCTATTTGGAGATTTTTGTTGGATCTCGGGTTTCCCAATTTGTGTTTAAGAGCTTGCAGGTCCTAAAATGGGTTATAAGAAGTTAAGGTTATCAATGATTTGGAAGCTAAAATATTAGTCTAGATGTTTTTAATGGTTATATCTAGGTGTACAATAGGTTTCATAGGTGGACGTTGATTGGAAGGTGTTGTGTTGATTGTGCTTATTTTAGGTTTTCAGGGTTTTGGGCTTTACTAGGAAAGTGGTCTACCTTATGAGTTAAGGTTCAATTCTTCTTAATTTGTTGAATGGGCCAAATGGGTGGTGAAATAAATTTTCATAGATATTTGAAGGTTTGTGGTTCTCAAGTTATTCTTGTTTATGTCAAAATGAAGGGTTAATTAACTAGTAGGTTTTTGAAGGAAGTATGTTACCGATGATGATCTTGGTGATTAAAATTGGTTTGCTTAATGGGGAATATGAGAGTGATTCATATATGAAATTTTAGGTTTGGAATATGTGTCTACTAAAAGTTATGGGCTCTACAAGATTCAGGTAAGGCTATAAGAGGACTAGACAGGCATAGTAAGAAGAAGTGTGATTTTGTTCAGTTTATCTAAAATAAAAAAGCATGGATGTTTCAAGGTGAGTTCTAAAGTTGGTTTAGAACATGTTTCTTGATTGATGAGTGGTATGATGTTATTTTGATGGTCATGGAAGTATCTTAAGAGAGAAGGCTAGTAAGCCTGTGTGGTCATTCTTCATGGTGTGTGGAGATCTGAAGCTACTCAAATGGTGAAATGACTCAAAAATCTTAGGATAAGTCCCTCTCATATGTTTCTTGGTAAGTTCCATCAGATTTTAGTTTTTTTGTGTGTTATTTCTTCATTAGTTGCAGTGCTTGATTGATGAAAAGTGTTGGCATGGAGCAAGAAGGATGTTGTCAAGACAAGAAGAGGTAGGCCCAAGGTAAGGGGGAGTTTTTATCTTCTTTATAAAATGGTCCTTTCCTATTTGATGTTCTTTTTAGGTCCTCAGTATTGGTTGGTGCCCACTTTGTCATTGTGTCAAAGGGGGAGAAAGTTCTTGTTGTGGAAGTGCTTTGAAGAAAAAAAAGGTGAGCTATATATTGCTATATATGAAGTTTTTTTGACATCAATAACAAAGGGGGAGATTTTTGGATATTTTTCAGTGATGTCATGAAGGTGTCTTGGTGAGTAGATGAAGTGCTTTGATAGCCCAAATAATAATGACAAAGTGTGCAATGTATTTGTTCTATTGTGCTTTATGTTGGCTTGGTTTATCTTCAATTTTGGCATGATTAGAGATGTTTAGGGATGAGTGTGGTGGTTAGATCATGTGAAAGAGATCCCTAAGATGATATATATACTTGAGTACTTGTGTGCATGATTAGAATTCATCTGGTTGATCATTGTTTTCATCTAGAGAGTTTGGGTCTAGTGGTAAAAAATATTAGTAGGTAGTTTGATGACATCATCATTGCCACATGGGAATGAGTAAAGGGGAGATGGTCATATGGTTGTGATCATAGTAGTACCTAGTTGTTATGCACCATATCTCAAGTCATACATCGAAGCACGGTCAAATATATGAGTGTGCAAAGTTGGCTTCTAAGACAAATTTCATGGTTTTCACATAGCCAAATTTGCAATATGGCTAGAAAGATCAGAGTATGTAGTTCAATGATAGAATATCTTTCATGTGTGCATGATTCAGGAGAAGATGATGATATGGGTTTGACTAGTTTTGGACCTAGTTTATTTTCACTATTTTTTAGATCATGCAATGTAGCATGTCAAGAGATATGTATGTGAAAAGTTTGGCTTTTAGGCATTTCGACTATGTTTTTCCATACTTATCCAATTTTGCAATGTGGTAGAAACAACCGAGTAAGCATTTTGATGTTGACATATTTTACATGTGTGAAGGTTTCAATAGAAACTGATCATAGGGGTTTATTTAGTTTTGATCCTAGTTCATTTGCACTAAATTTAAGATCATCTATTGAAGCGTAGTAAAAGTTATACTTGAGCAAAGTTTCCCTTTCAAGTAGATTTTGACATGATTGGCTCTATAACAGGAGTTTATGAGAAGGCACTTTAATGGAGTTATATCTTACACATGCAAGAGTTATAGGAGTAGTATGTCACATGGTTGGATTTTCCTATGTTAGGAGATGATCTGGTCCAAATTTGAGATCCTATGTTAAAGTGCAAAATAAGTTATTAAGGATCAAAAATGGCTCCTCAGGCATATTGATAGGGTCCCCATACTTCATCATTTTTTAAAGTGTTAAAGCTAGAGCAAGATCAATGGTGCATGTTTGCTCCAAGGAGTCAATAAGTAATGTGATGAGGATAGGTGCATGATGTTTAATGACTGAGTAAAGGTACAAGATAATGATTCAATGATGAGCAGACATTCATACAGATTGATCAACGATGAGTGTTGATCGATAAATACCTATTTGATAAATAGATATCTATGGAGCATGTTAAGACAAAGTTCTTAGATTATGTGAGATGAGATTAAAGTGATAGATGTTTGACATTTAGATTTGGTAGAATATGTGTTAAAGTTTAGATAATATCGATGGTGAAATATTGATCCTAAACTGAGAGTCTACAAGATTCAAGAATAATGTTCAAAGGTTAACTATGACCATTGCTATTTGAATATTTGAATTTGTGAAGGAAAAACCAGTGTTTGGTTTTTGGACCATATCTTTTGATAGAAGATGAATTTGTTATTGTAGTAACAAGAAAAGTGGTAGAGGACTCCAAGATGCATATGGAAATATGGATTAGAAGATTTGAAAGTGTGTATAAACAAATTTATTGAGATCCAAAGTTGATTGTGTTTTCATATATGTTCTACAAGTGACTTGAGAAGGATATTTAAGCTCATGTAGTTGTTGTTTTGATGTTTTAAATGCATTTTGAAGATTTGAAATTTTTTATGAAGTATGAACAAAGGTTTTGAAGTTGACTATATTCTCAATTTTGTTGACTGTGTGTACATAGAAGTGTTTGAGATAATTGGGTTATAGCAGAAGAATATTTTGGTGATTGTGATCATTTGAAGATGTCTTAGGGGACATAGGGAGTGAAATTATGTATTTTTAAATTTTCCTATGTTCTTAAATTGATTGGATATGTATCAAAAGGGTGAATGAGTCTCCATAGGACCTAAAAGTGACTTAGGCCTATTTTTGAAAGAAGACAGTACTTAAGTGTGACCCATATGAGATACCTTGGTGAAGGCATGTAGTGTGGCTGACAAGGATTATTATAGAATTGATAATTCATGATTTTTATAGATAGAGTGGAACCAAATGTGTTGGGTTATATATTAGTAAGGGAGAAACTTTGATGTAAGATTTTTGGAGAGTGAAGGAAAGTAGAGGAGAGTGAGTGTGCCTAACTATTAGGTTGATGAGCATAGGAGTTCAAGGACTATGAGTATGATTTGTAGATCATGTTATTGATGACTTTATAGTGTTCTTATAGTGTGTTATTATGATAAGAGATATGATTATTCATATGATGACTATTTTAAAGAAGAAGGTGAGAGGCTTGTTTGAGAAGGAAATAAAGTTTGTGTAGTTGATAGAGAATCAAGAGGTCCATCATCAGGTGTTGAAGACATTAGATCTAAGTTGGAAGTGTTATTTACAAGGAGGGTCTAAAGGAATTAATCTTCCTTAGGGGTATTTTATCCTTATGAAATAGGGTTTCACTAAAGACCTTTGATCAGAAGGACTTGATCAAGGTTGTAAGTCAGAAGTTCTTGATCGAAGGTTCTTGATCAAAAAGATTTGATCAGTCTCTTATTTGTGATCATCTTATAGGACATTAGTCTAAGTGTTTGTAGGCTTGAGAGTGGGTTTTATTCCCTAATAGGGTTTCCCATATAGATCTTGTGTTGTGTATGTGATCTTGCTTATGTTCATTTTTTACTGCTATAAATGATCTATATACTTTATGTATGTTTGAATTAAATGATTTAGTATTTGAAAGGGTCTAGATATTGAATTAGATTGTTTGCCACCACTAATTCATACCCTATTTAGTGGATTGTACCTCTAAAAAAAATCTTTCTTTCATGAGAATCATGCTTGGTGGGGGGATGAAAGGGTACTTATGAAATATAATTTTTGGTTCAGTATGGTAGCTAGTTAGCGGGAATTATGGAAGTGCAAATATTATGAAGCTTGGTGAAGGGTTTTAAGTGGAAGTGATTTGTGAATGGGAAAAGAAGACTCAAGAAGTGTTGTAAGGATCTACAAGGAAGCATAAGATCATAAGGACTCCCCAACCATAGGACCACACCTAATGCTAGATCAAATATAAGTAGAAGTAAACTAAGAAGAGGTGACTGGAGAACTCAAGTTGGATAGGCCCAGTTCCCCACCCACAATGTGAGCTCATGATTTTGAGTTAGATGATATATTTTTATGAAATTGGGATACAAATAATGTAGATTCAAAAATTGAACTTGTGAGAGAAACATTAGTAGAACAAGTTTTAGATAGTAGTTTATTAGATAATTCTTTTCCTTTGTAAAGTAATTCTATGGCCCAACTTGAAATACCTAGTGGACCCAACATAAATAATGGGAAAAGTAATGGCATGACTGTAGTTAATAAACCTACTTTATCATCCAACATCATAGGTGATTTTGTTGCTATGATAGGTGTGGGAGGTAGAATTGATGGTGGATCGACTGGAGGACTTGGAAGAGGTGTATGAGGTAGTGGTGGACTTCCCCCTAAGGTATAAGAGGGACCAAAATTATTTCTTAGTATCCACCATTATAAGCATGTCAGCCACCCACTATATACTATGAGATGATAGTCTACTTGCTAGAGTATTGAGGTTTGGAGAACATTATGGATCATGTTCAAAAGTGTGAACTTATCTAGTGAACACATGACATAACCTCATATGAATAAAAAGTAACCTAGTTTATAATCACCTTTATAGACCATGTGCATATGTAGCACTAGAATTATGATCCTTAATAATCTATGGTGGATTATGATCAACTTAAGGTAGAATTCCTCTAATAATTTGAAATTTCAGGTTTTGAACAATAGAGTATAGCTACCCTAAAGGATATCAAGTAGGAACTCACTGAGAACATGCGTGAGTATGATGCACATTTCAAGACACTTATCTCTAAACTTTATTTTTAGATTTATGCTTATAAACATTACCAATGGTTCATTGGAGGTTTTTTTTTCTATTTAGATGTACCTTATCACACAAAACTTTCACCAACTTGTGCAAGGCCTTGGAAACTGCCCTTTGCACTAAATATATTGGTAGTATTGACAAAAGGATTAGCCACTTCATGGAGGCTTAAATAATTACAATGGAATCTCAAATAGAAAATATTAGTGAACACAACACTCATGAAACCCATAATGGCTTATGGTGTGTTGACTGTGAGTCTAAAGGCCACAACCAAAATAATTATCCTCATAAGAACATTTGAGCCATGTTGAAGTATTCTTATGAGATTTACTAGGAATAACATGATGTCTGAGATTGTCCTTTGCTAAAATGCACCACTTAGTCAAAGGTATCAACCTATTATAAGATATGTAATACATATACCCATGATACCAATGATTTTCATCTTATTAGTGAAATTCATGAGACACACATGTGTAGTATGCATTAGATATATGTTCGAATAATCAAGATAATGGAGGTGGTTATTGTGGTTGAGGTTGAGTTCATCGATATGGAGGTTTAAACTTTCCACCATGAAATTGTTATAAGTGTGGTTCTCCTGAACACTATCGATAAGATTGCTTGAAATATCTTACATGTGCCTTTTGTAAAAATGACCACCATCTAGAGGAGTGGCCTAACTTGTATATTGTTACTATAAAGGAAAGAAATGAATAGGGTGAAAACATGATATGTATTGAAAAAAAAAATGTAAACCATGCCTTATAACTCTAATGGCTCCCAAATTTAATATTACAACACAGAGTGGTGGTCACTCTCAGTCTATGTCCAATCCACCTATTGAGAAAGTTTAATGTGAGGAACCTTGTGCTACTCTCTACCCTGATGTTAAAAACTATAAGAAGGTGATATATAACACTATGAATCTAATAAGATAATTATAGGGAAATATTCAGTTCTTTAGGGATCATGATGCTGCTACATGTGTCGACATGTAGAAAGATCCATACCTTCATGACTTAACACAAGATAAATTTCAAGAGCTATGCAAATGACTACTAGATGAGGACATTGTACCTTTATTATGTAATTAGAAAAGGCATAATACACCTAGACCTACTAAATATCACTGGTCAAACTATGCACAATGACAAGAAACTCTCATCTAGCCTAGCTTGGAAGGGGACAAGGAGATATTGGTTAACACCACCATAGATGGATGGGTTATCTAGGATATCTTAGTTGACATCAAAATTGAAGTCAATGTTATTAAAAAGGATGACTGATAGAAGATGGCCAACTTAAATTTGTAACCATCACCCCATGTGTTATTTATGGCCAATATGATTTACCCATTAGTGTACTTAAGGATGCCACTGTGGATATCCTTAATGTAAATTTCAAAGCTAATTTTAAAGTCATAGAGTTGGTTGAGGCTGATGACTGACTAATTATATTGGGTCTCCCATGGTGTAACACTAATAATGCTAATATGATCTTTAAGAAGTGGTATATCAGCTTTAAAAATGATGAGCAACACTTGATCATTCTATTTGACCATACTCATGGGCCTCCCCATGTTAAAATGGTCAATGCCAATGAGGAATCAACTATATTTATAATGTCAAGCTCAAGGTAATGAATTCCATGACCCTACCCTAGATGGCATTTTACATTGGAAAAATGCCTAATCTCTATCTAACACCACTAATAATGTATTTGACTACTGGGTTCTGGGTGACTATGATCTTACTGGGATAATAGGTGGTGTTATAGGCAAACATAACAATACTCAATAAAATTATCACAAACACCATAATTTTTTTTATCTCCTTGATATATAAATCATGGTTATGCCACCTACAAGACTAGATGAAGCTTTGAGGTTCCATAGTCAAATGGAAGTCTATGAATTTATATATTAGTTAGAAGGCCTTTATGACTTTGATGTTGATTAGGGATGATCGATTATTCATATTTTTGATGGCACATATACTTAATGCTGGTGAAATCATCAAGACCATTTGCTTACATGGGATAGATTTTTTTTATGCTTTACACCATCACTTTCACCAATATAATCAAATATGCAACATAATGAGTTATAATGGCATTCAAGCTCTGGAACCTCACCTTGAATATTTAGAGACAATGTGGACTATAGATGAAACCTTCTTGCCTAAGTACCTCTAGGTTTATGCATTTTATAGCACTCTATGCACTTGGTCTAGAGTGTCGTATGTCCATGAAGAGTACCATATAGATATGATTTTTTGGTGTTTACTTAAGAGTAAAATGATTGAGTCACTGTCATATTCATACCCATAGATGGATTTACATCTTACATTATAAGACATACATAAAGATGTCATAGGTGACTTGGTCCCAATTGGAGATTAGATTCAAAGCATAAATGGCATGCAGGAGGAAGGCTTGATTATTTTTCATGAACTTAATGAGCCGACATCCTCTGTAGATCTTGAACGTGTCTTGGACTATGCACTACAAGAATAAATATTTAAGGGTATGTAGAAAGTTATGTATTAGGTTAATAAAGGTGCTAGATCTGATCCACCTGATCTATTGACTGATCATTTAGTTATGCACACAGAGTATGACACTCAAAATGTTCACAACACCATTTAGGACAAACCACACCCATACTTGGAGCTGTTCTATACTATTAAACACAATATTAGCATAGAGGAAGTACCCAAGATGGCTATAATGGGGGATTACTAGTTTAATATCAAGATCACTAAGGTATTTGAGATATTGAAAGAATATCAAGATGTTTTCCTATAGAAATAAATTAAAATTAAGGGTGTGCATTATTCTTTGTGTGAAATGCACATAAATATGGTAGAAGGTGCTTGACTAATCTGAAAGAGGCCTTATCGAATGAATCCCATTTTATGTGCTTGAGTCAAAGAAGAGATCGATAACATGTTATGCATAGGAGTCATTACTCCTATCGAAGAGTCTAAATGGGTGAGTCCTATGGTTATAAGTAACAAAAAATATGGATTCATATAGATTTATGTGAATTATAGAGTACTTAATGCTACTTCCATTACTGACCCCTTATCGACACCTTTAACTAAAGAGATACTCAAAGGCATTACTAGATGGAAAATTTATACATTTACAGATGGATTTTATAGGTTCCATCAAGTTTGGATCTCAGAAGAGGATAAGCCTAAGATGACATTTGCCACTGAGTGGGGATCCTTTACACATAATGTAATGTTATTTGGGTTGAAGAATGCTCCTGATGTGTTCTTTTAGATCGAAGTTGAATCTTTCAATGACTTTATTCATATGTTCCTTTAGGTCTATCTTGATAACTAGACTATCTACGACTTAGTGCATGACCATTGATCCAATATTTGACTCATGATTGAGCACTTATATAATCTTTAGATTTCTCTTAATTTAAAAAAATGTCTATTTATTACCCCTTTTGACATTCTCCTTGGTCATGACATATACCATGATGATGTTTTAGTGGACCCAATTAAGATTTTTTTTTATCCTTCAACTTCTAGTGTTGACCACCCAATGTGAATTCCATGCCTTCCTAGTGTATACCTGATATTATAGAAAGTTTATTCATGGATATGATAGGATTACTATGCCTCTAGAGGATTGTCAGTTTATTTAGATTAATTCTCAACAACAAGCCTTTATTTCACTAAAGGATAAGTTCATCACCAAACCCATTCTCTAGTTTATAGACTAGGAAAAGCCTTTTCACATCCATGTTGATGCTTTAACATGGAATTTGGTGCTATCTATGCTCATCATAGTGAGGGAAATTTGGATCACCCTATATATTTTACAAGTCAGAAGCTTCTTTTGGCGAAATAAAGTTATACAAATACAGAGCGTGAAACATTGTCTATCGTCTATGCTCTCCAAAATTTCTATTAGTACCTTCTGACAACTTCATTTGTCTTCTTCATGGACAATGAGGCATTAAACTAATTAGTAAACAAATTGATATTGCATGGTCATATTTTCTCATGGATTGTGTTATTTTAAGAATTCTAATTTTTAGTGACAATCAAGCCAGATAAGGCCAATTATGTTTTAGATCATATTTCATGCATTAAATATAGAAAATTGATTCATGCTATAGAAGATGATTTTCCTAACATGAAACTATTCCACATCTCATGTATACCTAAGGATTTGGAAGATATCACTATATTTTTGAATACCAGATCAATAACAACTCACCTCAATGCTCTAAATAAAAAGTAGCTAACTGTTTGAGATGTTTTATTCTAGATTATAGGGGAAACCTTTATAAGCTTGGCTGAGATGAAATAATTTGATGTTATGTCATGTAACATGAGCATGTAGATTAATTTTATAAATACATGAAGGTGTCTATAGAGGATACTATGATGATGAAGCTACAACATGCAAGGTAAATTTTGGTTGGCTTATGGTAGCCTACTTTATTTAAGGATGCTAAAACTTACATGTGATAGTGTGACATTTTATATCATGTGGAAAAGCTAAATAGGAGGGATGTGATTCCCATTCATCCTATATTTTAAAAATAACCTTTTGAAAAATAGGCCATTGACTTTGTTGGCCCCATCCACCTAGCAGGGAGGTATACCGACACATGCTATATTATCACTACTACTAACTATCTTACTCGATAGGATAAAGCTACAATGATAAAGGATTGTACCAATACAATTTCTAAATTATTCATCTAGGAGAACATCATTACATGGTTCATATGTTCATTGAGTTTGACTAGTGATCGAGGTACCCACTTCGTTAATGAGACTATCTATATCCTCTTAGTAGAGTTCATGATCACACACCATAAGATAATGACATATCATCTATAGGCCAATGATACAGTTGAGGCATTCAATAAGATCTTGGGTACTATATTAACCAAGATATGTAATATTAGATGCAATGATTGGGATGATCATGTGTTTGTAGTATTATGGGCTTATCAAACCACTTACAAGAATTTAAATAAGAACACACCATTAAATCTTGTGTTTAATACCAAATCAATTCTTTTAGTAGAATTCCTTGTTCATTCTCTTTGTATTACATGTGTTAGTCTAATGGATGATGAATCATACTTGAAAGCATGTCTCGATGCTTTATTGCAACTAGATGCAACTTCATTTATCACACACTAAAGTCAGGGAGTGTAGAAACACAAATGAAAAGCATGGCATGATCATCATATAAAGAATAATACTTTTGTTCCTGGTAATGCAAGTCTTAATATATGATTCTAAATTCACATGCCAATCTAGAAAGCTTCATGTGCACTGGGATGGCCCCTTTATAATTCATAGTATCCATCCCACCAATGTGTGTAGGTTAAAGTGACTTGATGGCCAATTCCTTCCTGACCATTTCAATGGTAGTTAGTTGAGACCATATTTTTTTGAATAAGTCTTTCCTTCTTGTAATAATAAGGTGTATACCATTAGCTTAGACTAATATTTCCTTCATTTTCAATAAACTATAGCACTTATTGTGTGCCTTTGAGTAGTTTTAGCATTATCACTTTGGATTTATACTTATTTATATTATTATGGATGACTAAGAACATTTTTCAGTGTGGGGTAGAGGTGTTACATCTATGAAGCACATGGATATGGTCTATGGGAATATGTATAAGAACAAATGCACATAATTAGAAGTAAATAAGGATAAAAGGGTATGCAAGATGTGGCACATAACCACAAGCTAGTTGAGGTAAAGAAAGATTCTTACCTTTGGAATGAATAACATTTAAATTATTTATAATTGTCATGCACTTTGATAAAATTGTGAGAAAGGACATGCAATTAATACAAGGAGAGTAATGATAATGGCAAGTGTGCTAAAACTACATCATGGAAACACTATTATTCACATTTATTATGTGAAGTGATGGTAGCAGATGGGGTAGTAAATGCAAGTTATCCCCTCAAGCTTATAAATGGATAAATAGGGGTCAGTTCACTTTTTACTATTGATATAATTATAAATTTATAGAGTCAAAGGAGTTTATTTGAGCTATTAGAGAATGATTTTCAAGCTTCCAAACAAGTGCTAAGTGATAGATATAGGTTATTTTTAGGTCTTGAAGAGTGTAATAGCTAAAGGGAACAAAAAATATCAAGAAAATTGAAAAGATGCATGGAATTTTTAGAGTTATAAGTTACAGAGGTTGACGTATGCCATTGTATAATATTGAAGTAAGAGGGCCAAAGTAAGTTACACAAGCAACCACGTAATCCTTTGTGAAGATTAGATGGTTGTGCCTCAACCTTTGAGCTCCACTAAGGGTGATGCAGAAAAAGAAAAAGACATAATGAAGTGAAACATTGCTTACAATTCTAGAGGAAGAAGAGTTGAGTGTGGGTGGAGAGACTATACTGATCATAGAAGAAGTGCCTAAAGAACTTGGAACATGCATGAGAGACATAGAGATAGAAATGGAATGCTAGGAAAAGAAGAAATCTATTATTCCCCCTCCACCACCATTTATGATTGAAGAAATGTAGTACCTAGAAATGGTACTATGTGTATAAAAATAAGTTTATAATATACCGACTTGCAATGTTTTTGATTACAACCACCATTAGCCTAGAAAATAAGTAAAGCTAAAATGTGACTACAAGGTAGAGTGATAGAAAACCAAGAGTGATTTAGTGTATGACCTGAATATTTTTAATTATTTGAATGATGCTAACCTCTTCTAAATTTTCAATCTTCTTTACTTTGGAAATCTAGTCGAAGTAGTGAAGTTTTTGATCTCATGGGTGTACGATGATTATATCTATTTTACTAGACATCAAATGAGAATTACAATAGAACAAATGAACAAAGTCATAGGGTTATAGTTCTCAGGTGGAGACCTTACCTATAAATTATAATACTAGGATGAGATAGAGAAGACTACCATGTCACTTGAATACTAAAAATAAGGCCATGTCATTCACATCATAAGTCTTCAAGATCCTACATTCAAAGCAGTTATGTAAATCATAATGACCAAGGTTGGAGGTAGAGATAGATGAAAGGAGGTGTATATATCCCACCTTTTTGTTGTGAAATAGGTCACTAAGGGGATAAAGTATAATTGGGCATAGTTATTTGCTACCAAAATCATAGAAGATGCAGAAAAATGCCACTGTCTACCCAACCAAAGGTTTACATGGGGCATTTTTCTATTGTTGATGGTGTTTGATGAGATTGTTTTACCTGAATACACATTTGGAGAGATAAAATTGATAGACTTGCTTGAGAATAAATACCCCACAAAATAGTACAAGGAATTCACCTACCTAGGACCAATTACCCCATCTCACAAAGTCATAATGAAGGGATGCTATGATAAGATGAATGAATCCTTTAGGAATGAGTGGCATATTCCAAAAGACTTACCTACACAGGTTGGAGACTAGGCCAAGTTTGCTATTAAGTAACATTTATCCATCATGCCCATATAGATGGCTCCCTCTAGAGAGTTATCTTAATGGATTAAACTATCATACACTTTCATGACATGATACTTCATGAACACCATTAACTAGATATACAATACACAACTGGTGAATATTGCTACAAAACAGATTGATTCAGAGACTCACACCTACGCCAACTATACATATATCCTAAGAATAAATCTTATAGGTAAAAGATGGAGTTAGATAAAATTGACATTAAATTTTGGTAAACTTTGGTGGGTAATTTAATTTATTTTTTATTTTATATGTTAAAACCTAAGAATAAATCTTCAAGGAGCGTGAAGCACAAAAGAGAGAGTCTCCCTCTAGAACTAGTGTGAGAAAAGAAGCAAAAGTATCGAGGGCATGATTTTATTACAAGAAATCATCCAAAACATTCAAAAAGGTAAAGTGCTTAGGTACCACTGAAGAAGTATCCACTAGCTAGTCAGCTTAAAGGTCTAAAGCTAACAACACAGACTGTTCCCTTGGAACATGAGATAGTGGTGCCTAAGGATAGTGATGTAGAAGGGTAGGTAGTGATTTTGAAAGGGACAGTAGAAATATATGTTAAAAAATAAGAGAAAGTCACTCCTAACTTTGAGAAGACACCTTAATTAACATGGAATGAAGAGACCACCCTTAAGGAGGCACAAATAGAAGTTGAAGATATACTTGGTGAAGAGAGGGATGGCTCTAAAATGGTTTTGGGAATGAGTGGACTTGACATTAGGGTAACTTTCCAAGGAGAAGACATATATTTTGAGATAATTGAATGAGATACCTTAAGGGGGAAGGAGCCAGTTGATGACTCTATTATGAGAATAGAAAAGACTGATGTAACCATGACCTTGCACACCCATACCATAAGGGAGTACTTAACAAGATTTTGTATATGTATTATAATTTTCATGAGAGGATACATATGATTATACCTAATGGGATATTTTTTTCTTCCTTAATATGTATAATGAATAATTTCAATTTGAGATGCCCTTTAATAGCCTCGTACTGGATCCAAAATTAGTGGCACTTCTTGATACCATTTGGGTAGATCCATGATAGTTTACCCTTAAATAGGCTAGCATGACACTCTTAAATTTGGCACTTGAGGTTGTAAGGTAGAATGCCTTCATTGATTTTGATACATAACAGGCCCAAAATAAACATATTGAGATGTTGGTGATGTTTAAGAATGAGGTCACAACTAGGATGAAGCTAGAGGAAGAGTTGGTTGAGTTTAAGTGCTAGTTGGAGGTGGAAACAACTACCAAAGTAAAAATATTAAACATCTATAAGGTAATTTTGAGCCAAAAAACTAGCACTAAAAGATGAAGTACCCCTATTTAGTGAGGCAATAGATAAGTTGGAGACCTTGATGGAGTTATTTTTGAAATAATACAAATAATACTTGGCCCCCAAGATGAGAAAACTAGGGTAATAGAGCTGTTCGTGAAAGCTATAGAAGTGTGCAATAGAGCCTTACATAGAGTTGGAAATACTATTCCCATTTTATATGGAGTTTTTTATAAGTTGGTGCAGCCCAGCAAGATTTTAGAAGCTCAAATTCAAGTGAAAGAGCTTCAATGATAACATTTGGTTGATAAATCCTTATTAATAAAAAATTGCTCAAAGTGTGAAAAAACATTTAAGGATATGGAGGCCAAAGAGGAAACAATAAGTGCCCATAGATGATAAATAAATACAATATTTGTGGCCCTCTAAGGATTAGTTGTTTCTGAGGTCACTACACTTGAGGGCATTCATAAGGATGCTTTTGCATCCCTTGAATGTTTGGTAAATAAAGTATGTGAGTGTCATGACCAAACCAAGGAGACCAAAAAGATAAAAGAAAAAATTAAATAAATAATGACTAAGCTGTTGAACACCTTGTGACATTGAGAAGGTGTCAAGAAGCAGATTGAGTAGATTGGACCATATTTTTTTGTGGAACTTGAGACCAATGCTTAGTTTAAGATAGACTAATGGCATAGTGTGGGGTGATTTTAGATCCCAAATTTTGGCTAAGTCATTTTTGAAATAACTAGCATGGAGGGCTATGGCACAAAAGACCATGACATAGGAGTCCATGGCATGGGAGGACCAAGTCATAATGAATGTGCATAATAAACAAATAACTTGAGAGTTATGGACTTAGAATACTAGCAAAAAATTTGAGGAACATGCAAGAAGTGGGAGATAGTTAGGGTGTGATTTACAATGATGAAAGAGACTAACTCAAGCATGAACCTAGCACTGGCCCAAGGGAAAATAGGTAATCAATGATGAAGATCCATCATGTAAGAGAGAATATAGGGGCACAAAGGCTTGGTTCCTTAGGAAATCAATGTAATTGGTTGTCATGACTCAAGTGTGTCAGTAATCATTGGTAAGTCACTATGAGTGTAATTATGATTGTAACTGCTTGGTCAAGGAAAACCAAGTATAAACACTCCTAGATATAAAATTTCAAGGTTTTTATTGATGTGATTAGGGATAGTATTGTTGTGATATTGATTTTATTGTACTTAGTTAGATAATAGTCAAATTTATATGAGTGAGTTACACTATATACTTGGATTATGCAATCTTTATATCACTTATCAGTATGATGAATGGAACTTGTGTAACCTTAGTATGGATATTATAATGACTATAGATATGATGTTTTTCATTATTTTGTATGATATTATTCAATTAATAGAGTTTAGGATCATAGTGACCATTTATGCTCTCATTTTTTTTTGATCATTGAGTAATAAACTTGTTAAGGATTACAAAAAGAATGTATCAAAATGTATGTGTTCAAACACCCTTATCTATTAGCACACCCTCATGCATCAAAATAAATGGGAACCAGTCCCTCACTACATGCTTTAGGTTAGCATATGAGAACTCATTCTTGCATGAAATGCTAGTGTGCCAGCACATTAGGTTTTTAGTCACTTTGGCATGTGCAAGTTATGCTTAAGTAGAGAAAAAAACCCCAATGTAAATAATGAGATATGATAAAAATTAAAAGTACAATTATTGATGGATATTTAATTAATTAAAAATAAGATTACTTAGATAGTTTATAGTGCACATGTAGATTTATGGAACAAGATATAAGTATACTTGATCTAGATTATGGATCTATCATTAGATTTTAGAATTTTGCATTTTTGGGCCTTAGATGCTTACATAAATTTTGGATTGATGCATCAACACTAATATTTGAATTAGATACATGTGTTTAGTATATAATATTAATTAGATATGATTAATACTACTTTGATCCTTCTAAGTTTTTTTACCTTTGCTTTAGTGTGTTCAAATCTCACCCTTAAGTTGCCACTATTTTTCAAATGACCAAACCCTAGTTTCTTCACCCATGGAGTGACTATGAGAAAATGGGTTATTAGGCACATGGTATCGACCTACCACAAGGACCCATCTATTAATGGAAACTACCTACATAGATAATACTTTGAAGAGGGCCTCAAACTTATGTAGTTCTCCCCTATGTGTTGGATTGTATGTGTATCAAGATGTAATGTGTGATAAACAAGTACATAGAGTGACCAAGTCTGTAACTTGGAAAATATGTCTCATAGAATGCTATTTTAGAACATCAAACATGTATATGGTTGTCCCTATGACTGATATTAAAATAGTAAATAATAGGGAAATTTTCTAACTTGAATACTTGATTGACTACTTTTGGTAAGATACTTTATGAGTTTCTAGGTCTATACTTGGTGAGGAATGAATGAGTATTGATATATTATATATACCAATACCTTTTGGAAATATATCACATTAAATCACTTAGTTATAACATAAGGATAAATTTAATTTGAAAATTTGATGAATTTAGGGCACTTGACCCTTAGTTTGGCACATGACACTAGCATCAACATAGGTGTCTGACTAGGACACGGGTTTCTAAGAAGATAGAAAATGGTACATGTCAAAAACTTGTAGTGGATGATAATAAGCAAGTTTATAAATTTTTGAGTAGTACAAAAGGCTTGGTCATTAGAATAACATATGGTCAGACTAAGAGAAAACCAATAGGCATAAAAGATAAGTAATAGACACAAGACAATATATGAGAGCCTTTTGGTAGTAAGAAGATATAAAAGTTGAAAGGTACAACCATGAGAAGTACTTGACAAGTATACAAGACTGAGGTGCTATATAATTTAGATTTAATGTACACATTCCCCCCCTTTAATCTAGTAATGAAATTACTAGTTTAAAAGAAAATAAATATGTATATGGGTGTGTATGACATAACTTGTGTTTGTGTGATTCCAAAATTAGTGCTTTGATGATGACTACCCTGAAACCAAGAAAATTTAACAATATATAATCAATGTATATAATTTGAAATTGAAGGAATTTAAAATTCTTGAAAGTAAAGAGAGCAAGGTTAGGAGTACACTTGTGTATCAATGCAACCATCTTGACTTTTATCAATCTGATTTGAAGAGATACTTTATTGTGAAGATTTGGAGCTAATATTAGGATAATTTAAAACCCTAAAAATGAATATATATAAATATTGGAGGAAAAATTTCCCCCAAACTTGAAGAAAAGGTGATTTTCCACTTGGTAGTTGAGATTAGCTCAACTGTGCAACCCAATCATACTTATAACATGGTGAGTATGAGATATTCAAGTCAACTCAAACTATAAATTTGGTGTGAGTGGATGATTTGATCACTCCATCCTATAAATTATTAAGATTGAGTGATGTAGTCACCTCAACCTTGCCAAAAGTGAACCAACTACTGCAGTAGATTAGTTTAATAAAAATACATAAAATATCATCTTATTGTAGGCTAAAGTCTCTAGAAGTATTTGAAATCTGAAAGATAATGCTATTTTACAATTTATGGTGCTCTTTTTGCATGGAATATGCACATCATATATGTCTCAAGCTAAAACTTGGGTATTAAAATGGTATAAATGCATAGAATGCTACCACAAATGTGTATCTAAATCATATAATTATGTAATTTTGGACAATTTGTAAACTTTCTAAGTGTGAAAGACATGTTCCCATGACATGCCCCCACTTAATATAAATAATCTAAGAACTTCTTTAAGTTTTGAGGACATGTTTCCATAACATGGCCCCACTGTAGTATGAGAATAATGAGTACTAAATATGTGTTGAGGTTATGCCTTTTTGCATGCAACCACTAAAATATGAAACTATGAAGGTGTAAGAGTCATGTATCTATGAAATTCCCCCACTAATATTTCCCCCCCTTTTAAGGTGAAGGAAAGTATAAACTGGTAGTTACCTTATCTTAAAATGATAAGATAATTGTATAATATGTGTATGGATCATGGAACTTATAGAATTAACATGTCTAGATAGACATAACAGTGAGATACATAGAATTACATCACATCAAATCCTAAGATGCATGATGTGAATAATGGCATTGCATAGATAGTAACAATACAAGATCAACAAGCAATCAAGCACACACACAATATCACTCAAAAGCAAATCAAAAGATAATGGTCCAAGGAGACATTAAACAAAGGGCATGTTTAAATGCCAAAAAATCATATGGACATGGCTTATTCAAATGTACACAAATCATATAAAAACATGTTGAAATGTCCACATAAAATAAACCATGACATATGAAAATGTCACAATAGAAAAGAAAAGGCACGGGGTCCACAATCAATGGAACATATTCAAATTATTGAATAAGTAATACAATGCATGACAATAACAAGCAAGGAACACAATCAAGGGAGTGAAAAAAAGAAGTCATGGAATCATAAGCAACCAAAATAAACATATCATACTAGTCCCTATTTATATGTGTTAACAAAAAATATTAAGTACATAGCATATCAAGTACACTATGAAAGGTATAAACATGGATATAGGTATATGTAAGTATATAAGATTAAACATGATAATAGAAACTGATCATATAGTGATATAATTTGGGTTTATCATTATCAAAGAAGTAGATGCCCCACGTCTATATGACTTGAGTAAAGGGAAGGTTTTAAATCCAAAAGTGTATAGATCATGTGCCTAGGTATTCATGTATCACATTCAAAATATGCATGAAACATGTGTATATATAAATAGATGATATGATATATAACAACATGAAACTAACAACACATATGCCAAAGAGCTAATAGAACATGTAAATGTTGAATATTTTTTATATATTTTTTTATTTATTTTTTTTAGTATTTTTGGGATATTTGAAAAAGGAAATATTATCTTATGATCTAATCCAAAGGATGCTCATAGGTACCTCCCCACTGTGAACCTAGTGCAATAAACTAGTGATACTGCCAAAGAGCATGTATAGGTGTAATATTTGGAATTAATTGGGATTTTTTTTTCCTTTTTAGGTTCTACGAGTTTTACCTTATAACTTGGTTTGGTAGTAAAACTGGTATTTTATGTAGTTAGTTTGCTCGCTACATACATAAAATAGTTTAATGAGATATGTTTCATTTCATGATTGTGAAAAATATGGCACAAGTCATCGAAAGATTTAAACTTTTTAAAAATAATGGAATAATGTAATGGGGCAATAAAAATTTGCTTGAAGATGTCTTGAATATATTTATCTATCATTGGATTGGTCATTTTATCCAACATTATCTTGTACCTTAAGAAATATTCGTTGATATATTCATTGGTTCCTTGTTTGATTTTTGAAATTTGGGCATAAGAAACCTTTTTGGTAATATTGAGAAATAAGTGTGCTAAAAAATAATTTTTAAGAGGTTTTAATGCATTTAATAATTGGATTGGTAAGTCATAGAACCACCTTAGAGCATAACACTTGAGGTTCCTTGGAAATAATTTAGTCACAATTTTATCATTGGAGGAATAATCAAGGCATGCCACACAAAAATATGAAATATGTTGTTAAAGATCACTCTTGCCATCATAAAATGTGAACTTAGGTGAAATAAAATTAGTTTTCAAGGGGTGTAAATCTATCTCACATGCAAGAGGGTTATGCAACACTTCATGTGAATCAATAGTGTAAGGTGATTTTATAAAATTTTGTTCAATATTTGTAACGTTAGCTTGCAAGAGTTTTATATTTTAGACAGGTACTTGAAACTCTTGGTGATTAAGGATTGAATCTTGAAAAGTCAACAATGGAGGTGTACTCATAATTTGAGTGGATATGGGCATTAAAACTGATAATTTGGTTGAGGTATTAATATTTACTAAGTAATATGTAACATTAGTAGGATTTGTTTTAGGGGAAAAAGGTGTAAACACATCCCATGCCCCTATTAGAAGTATAAATCAATGAGATTCTTAAGGGAAGGGTTGATGGTTTATGGGGATGTCCCATAGCTCTAATAACATGATCAATACATCAACTTGGTTAATCCTATATGGTTTTTGATTTTTTAGTTTTTAGTATGGTTCTTAGGATCTCATCAAGATAACTTGGGTTTGTTTGGATATAATGTCAAAACATATCAAGAGCTTGTACTTTCTCTTGGTCTATTTTTTCATTTTTATAATTTTCAAGCTCATAATTAGTTTATATGATAAATTATTTAGTTTGTGGTTCAGTTTCCTTATTGATATCTTCATTAGGTATGGAATGTGTTACCTCATTATTTTGAGCCATCATATGTGAAAAAAGAGGAAGATCTAGATGTTGGGATTTGCTTAGGTTTCATATAAATGATAGAGTAAAACTAAAAAAATACATCAATGAAAAACCTCAAAATATTGAATACCCTAGGATAAACTAGTGTTTGCATAAAATATGGGTTCACCGAATGTTTAATTTTAAATTGAGATGGGAAATATTGTATATGGTTAATAATATAGAAATGAATAAGAACAAGGGTGATAAACATATCTATAACATGATAATTAATTTAAAAACTCAAATAAATAATACTTTGAATTTAAATGTTGATATATGCTAAAAATAAAAAGTATAAATATTGATTGATATTGTAATGAATTATAAAAAAAAAATACTTAGATGGTTTATTGTGTGCATGTAGATTTGATATAGAACATGCTAGAAGAATATTGGATTTAAATTCTATATGTCACTAGATTATGGAAATTTTCATTTTGGGACCTTGTATGCTTGTGTTAGATCTTGATAGTTGTGTCGATACAACTGTCTAACTTGGATGTAGGTGTGTAGTATATAATATTGACTTGATATGTGTAGACTACCTAGATCCTTCTAGGTTTTTTATCACCTTTGTTATGTTTTGGTCAAGTCTTATGCTCAGGGTGTCACTCTTTGTTAAATAATAAAAACATGGCTTCCTCACACTTGGAGTGACTGTGAAAAAAATAGGTTAGTGGGCACATAGTGCCAAGCAACCCTAAGGATTCTTCTATCAATGGGCACTACTTACATAGCCAATATTCTAAATAGGGATTCAAAATTATGTAGTTATTCCATACGTGTTGGATTGTGTGCGTATTAAGATGCAATATGTAATAAGAAAGTAAATAGAGTGACCTAGCTTGTAACTTAGAAAATATGGCCTATAGAATGATACTTCAATACATCAGATCTATACATGGGTTATCCCTATGATTTATATTGAAATAAAAAAGAATAAGGAATCTTTGCTCACTTTAATGCTTGATTGAATGATTTTGGTAAGTTACCTTATGAGTTATGAGGTCTATGCTAGGTGAGGAATGAGTGAGTGTTGATATTATATATATACTAATCAATTTGGGAAATATATCATACAAAATACTTAGGTTGACCATAAATATATATTTCATTTACAAACTTAATGACTTTAGGGCACTATAAACTTATTTTGGCATAAGACACCTGTGTTAATGTAGACATCTGATTGGGATGCAAGTGTCTTGGAAATTAGAAAATAAGTACACATCCAAAACTTGTAGAGGATGATAATAAGTAAGTTTATAATATTTTGAGAAGTATATAAGGCCTGGTCATCAAGATAGCATATGGCTAGACCAAGAGATAATAAATAGACACAACATATAGCTAATACAATCCTTTCAACATTTAGAAGGTCTTAGAATTTAAAGGTACAACCATGATAAGTAATTTCCAAGTATACAAGACTAAGATGCTATATAATTTAGATTTAGTATCTACATGTTTAACCCTAAAATGGAATCTAGATCAGTGTTATCTATATTTTTAAGGGGATATATATAAATGAAATGACATAAGGGTGATAATCATATCTATATCAATCCAATTAGATCTAAACTTAGATATAAGCATACATTAAATTTATTATACTGAGATAGTCTAAATATAAAAATTACAACTAAACTATGTATGAAAATGATAAATAAGTAATATACTTAGTTAGTTTTGATGCTAACATAACACTAGATCTATAATATGTGGAAAATAATATTAAAGAAAATAATCATTAGATTTTGGGTCTAATGCTTCTGAAGCTCTAGACAATAACATCGGCTTGGGATGGATATGCCAACACTACTATCTTGGTTCAATGCTAGTGTCATATACAAAATATTTACTAAAATAGTTTTCAACCACCTAGGTGCTTTTTGGTTTGGATTTGCATTCACTTTGGTGCATTCATATCTGGGTCATGGATTGTTGCTCCTTGTGAAATGATAAAACTCTAGCTTATGTGACCTTGGATAAAAATGGGTTAGTGGACACATGGTGTTGAGCTGATCCTAATGACTCCACTACAAAAAGACATTAACTACATAGCTAATACTTTGAATAAGGCCTCATAATTATGTAGTTCTCCTCTATGTGTTGGATTGTGTGTGAAACATGCAATATGTGTAAAATAAATACAATGGTGACCTAGCTTATAACTTGAAAAACTAGGCTCTTAATCTATTCCTTTAGTAATTTAGACATGTAGATGTGTTGCACATATGCTTGGTATAGAAACATGAAAACTTTGTTCAATTGAATGTTTGATAGAGTGATTTTGATAAGTTGCCTTGGTCTCTTTGGTCTTTTTCTAAGTTGTTAGGTATTGTAGGTGAGAAATGAATGAGGATCGATCTTATATTTATATCAATCCC
The DNA here is from genome assembly GCA_037957365.1 of Torreya grandis. Lineage (NCBI taxonomy): Eukaryota > Viridiplantae > Streptophyta > Pinopsida > Cupressales > Taxaceae > Torreya > Torreya grandis. Next base: position 1,922,000 of record JARHVA010001649.1, on the reverse strand, counting down.
TTTGGAATACTAACTCACATTAAGTCACTTAGGTTGATCATTATGATATGTTTTATTTGTAAATTAGATGAATTTAGGGCACTAGATACTTGTATCAGGATAGGTCAGTAGCATCGATGCTACTATTTATTCCAAAAGTTAGTCTCCAAGGAAAAGGAGAATAGATATAGGTTCAAAAATTTTAGAGATGGAAGATACATACATTTTAAGTATTATAAACAAGATAGAAGACTTGGTCATCAATATAAGACTAGTTGAATGAAGAGATATAGGCTAAGGGGCACAAAGATAGAGTAGATACGAGACTTATAGAAGTGACAATGATAAATAATTAAAAAAGAATAGCCAAGGTTTGAATTTTCTAAGTGTACAATATTAAGATGCTATATAATCACAAAATATCATCTACACTACATCACCCCTTTAATATAGTAATGAAAATGATAGTTTAAAATAAAATAAATGTGTAATTGGGTGTATATGACACACCTTGTCTTTGTGTGAGTCCAAATTAAGTATTTTACTGGTGATTGACATGAAACTAAGAACATGTTAAATTATATAATTAGTGCATATAATCTGGTATTAATTTTTTTTGACATGATTGGAATTAAAGAGAATAAGGTTAGGAGTACACCTTATATTGATGTAACCATCTTTACTCCACTAAAAAAAGACATTAACTACATAGCTAATACTTTGAAGAAGGCCTCATAATTATGTAGTTCTCCTCTATGTGTTGGATTGTGTGTGAATCATGCAATATGTGTAAAATAAATACAATGGTAACCTAGCTTGTAACTTGAAAAACTAGGCTCTTAATCTATTCTTTTAGTACTTTAGACATGTAGATGTGTTGCACATATGCTTGGTATAGAAACATGAAAACTTTGTTCAATTGAATGTTTGATAGAGTGATTTTGATAAGTTGCCTAGGTCTCTTTGGTCTTTTTCTAAGTTGTTAGGTATTGTAGGTGAGAAATGAATGAGGATCGATCTTATATTTATATCAATCCCTTTGGAATACTAACTCACATTAAGTCACTTAGGTTGATCATTATGATATGTTTTATTTGTAAATTAGATGACTCTAGGGCACTAGATACTTGTATCAGGATAGGTCAGTAGCATCGATGCTACTCTTTATTCCAAAAGTTAGTCTCCAAGGAAAAAGAGAATAGATATAGGTTCAAAAATTTTAGAGATGGAAGATACATACATTTTAAGCATTATAAACAAGATAGAAGACTTGGTCATCAATATAAGACTAGTTGAATGAAGAGATATAGGCTAAGGGGCACACAGATAGAGTAGATGTGAGACTTATAGAAGTGATAATGATAAATAATTAAAAAAGAATAGCCAAGGTTTGAGTTTTCTAAGTGTACAATATTAAGGTGTTATATAATCACAAAATATCATCTACACTACATCACCCCTTTAATATAGTAATGAAAATGATAGTTTAAAATAAAATAAATGTGTAATTGGGTGTATATGACACACCTTGTCTTTGTGTGAGTCCAAATTAAGTATTTTACTGGTGATTGACATGAAACTAAGAACATGTTAAATTATATAATTAGTGCATATAATCTGGTATTAATTTCTTTTGAAATGATTGGAATTAAAGAGAATAAGGTTAGGAGTACACCTTTATATTGATGTAACCATCTTTACTCCACTACAAAAAGACATTAACTACATAGCTAATACTTTGAAGAAGGCCTCATAATTATGTAGTTCTCCTCTATGTGTTGGATTTTGTGTGAATCATGCAATATGTGTAAAATAAATACAATGGTGACCTAGCTTGTAACTTGAAAAACTAGGCTCTTAATCTATTCTTTTAGTACTTTAGACATGTAGATGTGTTGCACATATGCTTGGTATAGAAACATGAAAACTTTGTTCAATTGAATGTTTGATAGAGTGATTTTGATAAGTTGCCTAGGTCTCTTTGGTCTTTTTCTAAGTTGTTAGGTATTGTAGGTGAGAAATGAATGAGGATCGATATTATATTTATATCAATCCCTTTGGAATACTAACTCACATTAAGTCACTTAGGTTGATCATTATGATATGTTTTATTTGTAAATTAGATGACTTTAGGGCACTAGATACTTGTATCAGGATAGGTCAGTAGCATCGATGCTACTATTTATTCCAAAAGTTAGTCTCCAAGGAAAAAGAGAATAGATATAGGTTCAAAAATTTTAGAGATGGAAGATACATACATTTTAAGCATTATAAACAAGATATAAGACTTGGTCATCAATATAAGACTAGTTGAATGAAGAGATATAGGCTAAGGGGCACAAAGATAGAGTAGATGCGAGACTTATAGAAGTGACAATGATAAATAATTAAAAAGAATAGCCAAGGTTTGAGTTTTCTAATTGTACAATATTAAGGTGCTATATAATCAGAAAATATCATCTACACTACATCACCCCTTTAATCTAGTAATGAAAATGATAGTTTAAAATAAAATAAATGTGTAATTGGGTGTATATGACACACCTTGTCTTTGTGTGAGTCCAAATTAAGTATTTTACTGGTGATTGACATGAAACTAAGAACATGTTAAATTATATAATTAGTGCATATAATCTGGTATTAATTTCTTTTGAAATGATTGGAATTAAAGAGAATAAGGTTAGGAGTAAACCTTTATATTGATGTAACCATCTTTACTCCACTACAAAAGGACATTAAGTACATAGCTAATACTTTGAAGAAGGCCTCATAATTATGTAGTTTTCCTCTATGTGTTGGATTGTGTGTGAATCATGCAATATGTGTAAAATAAATACAATGGTGACCTAGCTTGTAACTTGAAAAAATAAGCTCTTAATCTATTCTTTTAGTACTTTAGACATGTAGATGTGTTGCACATATGCTTGGTATAGAAACATGAAAACTTTGTTCAATTGAATGTTTGATAGAGTGATTTTGATAAGTTGCCTTGGTCTCTTTGGTCTTTTTCTAAGTTGTTAGGTATTGTAGGTGAGAAATGAATGAGGATCGATCTTATATTTATATCAATCCCTTTGGAATACTAACTCACATTAAGTCACTTAGGTTGATCATTATGATATGTTTTATTTGTAAATTAGATGACTTTAGGGCACTAGATACTTGTATCATGATAGGTCAGTAGCATCGATGCTACTCTTTATTCCAAAAGTTAGTCTCTAAGGACAAAGAGAATAGATATAGGTTCAAAAATTTTAGAGATGGAAGATACATACATTTTAAGCATTATAAACAAGATAGAAGACTTGGTAATCAATATAAGACTAGTTGAATGAAGAGATATAGGCTAAGGGGCACAAAGATAGAGTAGATGCGAGACTTATAGAAGTGACAATGATAAATAATTAAAAAAGAATAGCCAAGGTTTGAGTTTTCTAAGTGTACAATATTAAGGTGCTATATAATCACAAAATATCATCTACACTACATCACCCCTTTAATATAGTAATGAAAATGATAGTTTAAAATAAAATAAATGTGTAATTGGGTGTATATGACACACCTTGTCTTTATGTGAGTCCAAATTAAGTATTTTACTGGTGATTGACATGAAACTAAGAACATGTTAAATTATATAATTAGTGCATATAATCTGGTATTAATTTTTTTTGAAATGATTGGAATTAAAGAGAATAAGGTTAGGAGTACACCTTTATATTGATGTAACCATCTTTACTCCACTACAAAAAGACATTAACTACATAGCTAATACTTTGAAGAAGGCCTCATAATTATGTAGTTCTCTTCTATGTGTTGGATTGTGTGTGAATCATGCAATATGTGTAAAATAAATACAATGGTGACCTAGCTTGTAACTTGAAAAACTAGGCTTTTAATCTATTCTTTTAGTACTTTAGACATGTAGATGTGTTGCACATATGCTTGGTATAGAAACATGAAAACGTTGTTCAATTAAATGTTTGATATAGTGATTTTGATAAGTTGCCTTGGTCTCTTTGGTCTTTTTCTAAGTTGTTAGGTATTGTAGGTGAGAAATGAATGAGGATCGATCTTATATTTATATCAATCCCTTTGGAATACTAACTCACATTAAGTCACTTAGGTTGATCATTATGATATGTTTTATTTGTAAATTAGATGACTTTAGGGCACTAGATACTTGTATCAGGATAGGTCAGTAGCATCAATGCTACTATTTATTCCAAAAGTTAGTCTCCAAGGACAAAGAGAATAGATATAGGTTCAAAAATTTTAGAGATGGAAGATACATACATTTTAAGCATTATAAACAAGATAGAAGACTTGGTCATCAATATAAGACTAGTTGAATGAAGAGATATAGGCTAAGGGGCACAAAGATAGAGTAGATGCGAGACTTATAGAAGTGACAATGATAAATAATTAAAAAAGAATAGCCAAGGTTTGAATTTTCTAATTGTAAAATATTAAGGTGCTATATAATCACAAAATATCATCTACACTACATCACCCCTTTAATATAGTAATGAAAATGATAGTTTAAAATAAAATAAATGTGTAATTGGGTGTATATGACACACCTTGTCTTTGTGTGAGTCCAAATTAAGTATTTTACTGGTGATTGACATGAAACTAAGAACATGTTAAATTATATAATTAGTGCATATAATCTGGTATTAATTTTTTTTGAAATGATTGGAATTAAAGAGAATAAGGTTAGGAGTACACCTTTATATTGATGTAACCATCTTTATTTTTGGTAATTTGATTTGAAAAGATACTTTATTATGAATATTTGGAGCTAATATTGGGATCAATATAATAATTGCAAGTGCAAACATATATAAATATTAGAGGACAAATTTTCCCAACCTTGGAGAAAAAGTGAGTTTCCACCTGATAGTTGAGATTAGTTTAACCTTGCAACCCAATCGTACCTATAACCTACTAAGTGTGATTGATCCAAGTCAACTCATGCTATAAATATTTTCAGGTGGATTATTTGACCATGTTAGGAATTTATTATGAGTTCTCACATAATAATTTGTATGTCTTAGTATAATATTATTATATGTGCAAGTTATGAATAAAACTCTCATAAGATATCTCTTGTAAGGGAAGTTGAGAGATATTAAAGAGAGGTTGAGAGATATAAGGGATATAGATTGGAATCGACTCCCTCTATCAAGGAGAACTTTATACTATAACTTTACTTGATGAATAAAGTATCCTGATTTAATTAAATAATAAAAGTAAATTATTATCTTTTTGTTTACTTTATTATGTTCTATATTTGTAAAATATGAACCAAAATTATCATCTGGCATTAGAGCCAGGTAGTAAAAAATGAGAGTTTTAGAAGTTATTTTATATGGGTTGAGGTAGTAGGTTAATCTTTTTTTAAATTTATTTTTAAAAAAATATTTAAGAGGTTTTCATAAACTGATATAGATAGATTCGTATCCTCTCAAATAGATCTATTACATTATAACGTAGATATGTGTGTAGTTCAAACACATCTAGATCAAAAACATAACATAAAAAGTGTCTACATTCAGATTAGTTGAAGCTACCATTATAAATTACAAGAAACTCAGCTCACTATAAATCTCAATGTAAAAAACTAGAAGAATATGTAGAATGGCATTTTGTAAAGATTGATATATGCCTACAGATTTATTAAATTCATATATCTTTCATGTATGTAAAATTTCTACCAAATCATGCTTTCATGCAGCCTGTTAACACATATTGATTGATATTGGTTCATGATTTGTCAACATTAGTATTGGTTACATCAACCACCTAATAGTTAAAAGGATATTCTTCATTATTTGAAGCTACTCTTATCAATTTGTTGCATATGAATGTATTCCCTCAAAACTACCAAATGATTCATCATGCATGGTATTCAGGCATGTAGCTTCCATAATATTATTGGTTAAAATGTATACAAGTTTTTGGTCCATGATTCTAATGTTTATTTTATCGTTTGGTAGGAATTTAGGTATTTGGTCATAGTTGTTTTATAGTAGTTATGTATATTTTAAGAGAATATTAAGTTTTCAAGTCAAATTTTATTATTATAGTCTTTCTAATTATTGTTAGAAAGTAGTTAACTATTATTTATAGTTATTAAGTTTTAGTATTGTAATATTCCATTTTGAGTCTTAGATATAGTGATAATAGTTAAAGTCATCAAAAATTTAAAAAAAATGTGTCTTTACAAAAAAAAATTTTATAGCATCTTTTTATGTTGTCAAAAAAAAGTCTCTGTGTCTATTTTTATATGTTTAGTTTTTTTTTTGATTTATAATAGAGTTTATTTTTTATTCTTTAATTATAGAGTTAAATTTTCAAAAAAATAAAATATATATATTTTATTTAATTGTAATTAGACATAGTTTCATTTGAACTCAATGTCTAGATTATAAGGGGTGTCATAGTGGGCAAGTTAAATTACATTGAAAAGTTTGAAGGTAAATATATCCATACCAAACAAGTTCAAACCTAATTATTATTAATTAATAAATATTTTGGAAAAACTTGTGTTAAAATACCAAAACCAACTGATGTAGATAAAGTCACCAAATGGGAAAGCAAGGATCTAAAAGTGACAACAATTATTAGCCTAGGGTTATTTGATGCTTACTTACATCATATTGAACTATCAAGAAGTTGAAATGTCATCTAGACTACATTGAACAAGCTATTTGGATCCCAAACATGAAGCACAATAGTAACCTTCAAATAAAAGTTGTTTGGACTTAAGATGGAGAAAGGCGACAACATGGTATAACATATAACTAAGTTTCATTCCATTTTAAATCAATTTGAAAGAATAAAAGTAGATGTTTCTGATGATGATGCAAATACTGTATTAATGAATATCATGCCTTCTAATTATTCAAACATTGTTTTTACACTAAGCAAAATAAATCCTAGCTTAATAGATCTAATTTATTCATTGATAGATGAATAAAATAAGAATATTGATGTAGAATAAAGTGTGTTGTATGGTAAAAATAAAATTGATAAATCATATGTTAAAATAAGATATAAATCTTCTTTAAAAAAAAGGATCAACTTCGAAGAAAATACTTATCTGTTAATATTGTAAACAACTTGGTCATATGGTTGTAAACTATAAAAGGAGAGTTAAGGACTTGCTCGATGTGAAACTACAAAAGAATGTCATGGCTACTGATGAAGAAAAAGAGAGTGATAAAGAAGAACCAATGAATAATGATATTGGTTATAATTCTAAGGACTTTCTATACTAAGTAAGTACCATTTGTAAGAGGATGGAGGTAATAGAGGAAGGAGTATAAATTGCATCTTCTCAGTAATCACTAAAGATGGGGCCATGCATATGATTTTGTGGAATTTTTTTTCACTTATGTGTTTACTTTCTATTATGGTGTGATAGAAAATAAGTACAAATGAATCATTCTTGTTCATGTAATGTAATAAGTGAGAAATTATAATTTAATCCTTTAACATAAAAATGTAGTAGAGTGATGATAAAAAATTATTGTAGCAATCATGATGCTTGTAAGGGTTATTATGATCCCATAAAACCATATGTAAGGGTTGTTGGTGATCCTATGTAAAACCATCTTTAGAGGTTTTTGGTTGTCCTATAAAACTATATGTATAGGTTGTTGGTTGAAGCCTATGTAAAAACACTACTATATAAATGTGGAGGATGAACAAAATCATGGGTCCCTATTCATTCCTGGGTGGTTGTTGTATCCATCCATGAAGACCACTTGTGAGAATACACTTTTTTAAAGAGTTGTGCAATGACACATATAGATCAAGATCATGATCATGTGGATGTAGCATGCTATAGTTCAAGAATGAGATATGCTATTCTATGTTATCACTAAGGGGGGAATGTTTATAAATCTATTATTAATGATCACATAATAATTTGTATGGATTAGATTAATATTATTGTATATGCAAGTTATGAATAAAACTCTTGTAAGATATCTCTTGCAAGAGAGTATCATGGGAAGTTGAGAGATATTAAGGAGAGGTTGAGAGATAGAAGGGATCTAGATTGGACTTGACTCCATCTATCAAGGAGAACTTTCTCCTATATAATGTAACTTCACTTGATGAATAAAGTATCCTAATTGAATTGAATAATATAAGAAACTTATTATCTTTTTGTTTACTTTATTGTGTTCTAGGTTTGTAAAATATGAACCAAAATTATCAGATCACTACAACTTATAAAGTTGGTAATATTGAGTGATGTAATAATATTAACCTTGACAAAAGTGAACCAACTACTATAGTATATTGGCTCAATAATAGTCCATAAAAGTCCATCCTGGTGTTAGCTAAAATCCTTAAAAGTATTTCAAATCTAAAAGTTAATTTGATTTTGATATTTAAGGTTCTCTTTTCCATGGCATATGCACATCATATATATCTCAAGCTGAAACCTGGTATAATAATGGTGCTAATGTATAGAATTCTTAAAAATATATGTTTCTAAATTATATAACTATGTAGTTTTCACCAATTTGTAAACTGTGTGTGGAAGACGTGTTCCCATGACATGCCTTCATTGAATTTGAATAAATTGAGAACCGGTCTAAGTGTGGAGGATATGTTTCCATAACATGCCCCCACTTTAGTATGAGAATGTTGAGTATTAAATATGTGTGAAGGTCATGTATTTTTACATGCCCTCACTAAAATTTAAAATTGTGAAGGTGTGAGAGCCATGCCTCTATGACATGCCTCCATTTTGAGGTGAGGGAAAGTATAAAATGGTAGTTCCTTACCTCAAAAGGACATGATAACTCTATAATTAAATGTATGCAAAACATAGAAAGACATGTTCAAATGTCTACATACAATAAGTTATGACATAGGAAAATTTCACAATAGGAAATCATAGGCACAGGGCCAAAATCAATGGAGCATATTCAAATTCTTGAACAAATAATATAATGCATGAAATAGAAAGAAAGGAACACACTCAAGGAAGAGAAAAAAGGAAAAAATGAAATTATAAGAAACCAACATAAACATATCATACTAGTCCTTGAATATATGTGTTAACAAAAAATGTTAAGTACATAACATATTAAGTACACTATGAAAGGTATAAACATGGATAAAGGCATATGTAAGTATATAAGCTCAAACATGATAATAGAAAATTATCATAAAATGATATAACCTAAATGTATTGCGATCAAATAAGTAGATGCCCCCAATGTCCAAATGACATGAGTAGAGGGAAGACCCAACATCCTAAAGTGTATAGATCATGTGCATAGGTATACCTGTATCACACTTAAAAGATGCTTGAAACATGTATATATTAAATGATACTTTATCAAATAATATGGAACTAAAAAAATAGATGGTAAGGAGATGATAGAACATGTAAACACTAAATATTTTTATATTTTTAAAATTTGGGAAAGGAAAAGACTATCTTATGATCTCATCCAAAAGATGCTCATAGGTATCTCCCCACTATGAAATCGGTATAATAAACTAGTGGTACTACTAAGGAATATGTATAAGTGCAATTTTTGGCACTATAAGATCTATAATGCTCTATTTATGTATAATAGGACTCTGTGGTTGTGAAGAGACAACATAAGGAGTAGGGGTTTGTGGAACCCATCACTGAATACTCTATGGTTTCTTTAAATTAGTAGTAACATGAACATGTGTAGGTGCTCTAGATATCTAAATATGGTGCATAGTAGATAAAGATTTTATGACATATACTTTGTGTCTCTGATGTAATGGTCTCTCAAGTACTGGCCACTTAGGAAAGGGGATTACTTACTTATCCTTTTATGAAGGATTAACCTTAGTGGGTTTGATAATTAACTGTCTGGGTATAAAATTATTTTGTTTAAGTGGATGCTCATGTTGAATTCTAGAATCTATAATTACCATGTTGGATTGCACCTCTTAGTTATTAAGGATTGAATCTTGAGAAGTTAGCAAGGGAGGTGTACACATATTTTGAGTGGATATAGGCATTGAAACTAATAATTTAGTTGAAGTATTAATGTTTCTCATGTAATATGTAGTAATATTAGGATTTACTTTGGAGAACAAAGGTGTAAACATATATATTAAGTATGAAGTGGTGTGGTGTTTAAGGGGAAGGTTTTTGTTATATGGAGTTGTTCCTCCATGGTTATTGATTTTTTAGTTTCTAATATGGTTCTTAGGATCTCATCAAGATCATTTGGATTTTATTAGATATGGTGTCAAAACAGAGCAAGAAATTGTACTTGTTCTTGGTCTATTTTTTCATTTTCATTAAATTCATCATTTTCATGCTTAAAATCAATTTCTATGATAATTTATTTAGTACATGGTTTGGTTTCCTTATTGGTATCTTCATTAGTATGGAATGTATTATCTTATTATTTTGAGACAACTTATGTGAACAAGGAAGAAGTTATAGGTGTTTGATAGAAACACCAAATAATCTATGGTAATGTTTAGGTTGCATATAAATGATAAAATAAAACTTAAAAAACATAACAATGAAAAACCTTAAAAGACTAAATACCCTAGGATAAGTTAGGTTTTGCATAAATAAATGAGTTTACCAAATGTTTAACCTTAAACTGATATGGGTCAATATAGTATAGGTTTAAAAATATATACATGAATAAGCACAATGGTGATAAACATATTTATAGTAGGCCAATTAATTTACAAACTCAAATAAACAATATTATGATTTAAATGTTGATATATGATAAAAATATAAAGTATAAATATTGATTGATATTGAAATGAATTAGAAATAAGAGTACTTAGCTAGTTTACACTGTGTATGAAAATATGATATGGAACATGCTAGAATTAGAGTGGATATGGATTTTAGATCAGTCATCAGTTTCTATAATTTTTTATTTTAGGGCCTTAGACACTTGTGCTAGATCTGGATGGTTGTATCGATGCTTCTATCTGATTTGGACATATGTGTCTAGTAAAAAATATCAACTATATCTAGGTGTGTCTCCATGTATTTTTCTATGTTTTTTATTGCCTTTACTCCAGTGTATTCATATCTCACACACAGGCTATTACTCTTTGTGAAATGATCAAACCCTAACTTCCTCACCCTTGGAGTAAATATTGAAAAATAGGTTAGTGTGCGCACAATTTTGAACTACCCCAAGGAACCCTTATCAATGGGTGCTACTTATATATCCAATATTCTATAGAGGACCTCATAATTATGTAGTTTTCCCATACATGTTGGCTTGTGTGTGTATCAAGAAGCAACTGTGATAAACAAGTACATAGAGTGATCTAGCTTATAACTTGGAAAATATGGCACATGGAATGATCCTTTAGTATATTGAGCCTGTAGATGGGTTGTCCCTATATTGATACTAAAATAGAAAATAATATAAAAGTTTTTATCACTTGAATGCTTGATTAAATACTTATGATAAGTTACCTTGTGAGTTGCTAGGTCTATGCTCAGTGAAGGATGAATTGTTAAAGCGTTTAATGACTAGGTGGTGATTTATTCACCCTTAGCTTAATTTTAGAGTTAAATAAATAATAATAATAATAATAATAATTTATTATTTATTTATATGAGGTGAAAAAATAATGAAAATAAATAATAGATTATATTTGTTTAATAATTATCATTGTAATTAAATGTTCATTGGGGAAAAGATGGGACCATTGGTTACAACAATTACCTCTCCTCATGAATATTATAAATAGGGTTTATCCCTATTATAAATTCATATCTTGAACACACGATGATTATTATTCACACAAATATTTGTGAAAAAATTCTAGGGAGTGAGATCAAGAAGATTTTATGTATTCAGGTTATAATTAGTTTCTCAATTATTGAATATCACTTGTGTATTTTTTACCTCCTAGAGGTTTTCCTACTTTAAATCCTTACTATTTCAATTCATCTATGTTCATTTATATTATTTGCTTATCATTATTCACTCTAGATATATCCTATGTATGTATATTTCTATTGCTTTATCTATTTTATCATGCCATCGAACCCAGTGGAGAGGATTTGATCAACAAGCATATTATATTGAGATAAATATTAATAATTTATATTTTAATTTATTTAATTCTTATTCAAATCTTAGGATGCCATCATTGGACCTGTCTACGGCCTTGAAGGAAGTAAAAATCCTATGGAGTATATGGTGGCATATCTTAATTTTTTTTAATCAAATAATTATCCAAATATCCATTCAAACAACCAAAATTTTTTTAGCATATAAATCAGCCTCAAAGTGTATGTCATGCCATTACTAGCACTTGTACGACATTATACATAAATAAAACTCAAAATATTTTTGAACAATCATTTTTTGCCTTGTCAGTACTAAAAGAAGTTAGATATTGGTCTTTAAAGGCTCCTAGAGGCATTTGTAGATTTGATAAGGCTTTCCAAATAGTCTGGTATTTTTTCAAGCAAACCTAAGGTGTCATAGTTGGCCTATGTGAGTGAAAAATATGAATTATTCATCAAATATTGAATTTTAAAGATCTTAGTGGCTAAGTTTTATCATTTTAGGAACATTAGAAAATTTTCAAAGTGTTTGGTGGTCTAGTTTGAACACTATGAGATTTTAAAATGCTACCTATAGGTTGCCATATGACACTTGTTTTTAAACAAAATCATTTTTTAGTTAAAATTAGATTTTTAAGACATATATGGTATCAAGAGGCAAAAACTAAGATGATTATAAATTATTGAAGCTTTTGATGGTTATTATAATTTAATGTGCAATCTAGAAACTCTATAAGAGCACCATATTTGCTTGGAAACATTTCAAAAGTTGCTTCAATAGTTTTTGATAATATATTTAATAAATATTTTATTTATTATTTCATGCATTAGACAAGGTATCCCTTTTTTACCAAAAGTAAAAAACATAAGTTTTTTTTTACAAACTAAAATTTACATGCACATTTTGTGTGTGTGTGTGTGTGTGTGTGTGTGTGTGTGTGTGTGTGTGTGTGTGTGTGTGTGTCTATATATATAATTTTAAAATAAAATAAATAAGGCTTATATATAATTTTGTACATATAATATTTTGAACTCTAATATATAAGGGTTGGTTAGTATTTTTTTTTCAAGAACTTACAACTAAGGAGGTACTGAGTTCAAAACCTTTAAATTTTTTTTGGTCTACTTGTTAAATTGGTCAAATTAACTTTAAATTAAATTAATTTGACTTATTTTTTTTTTTTAATGTGTCAACTTCTCACACATTTAAAATCTTGGTTGACTTATCAAACTTGTTTCAACATTCAACATAATGAATGTTTTATCAAACACAGTCATGTAACTATTAGATTCCTGGGCTTTATCACATTTTAGAGACATCTACATGATCCATTTTATATTTTTAAACCTCCTATTATATTTTTTACAATTTTTTTAATAATAGTGTTTAGGTGGCTACTTGAGTGTGACTTTTTTGACACCTAGTTTAGTGCAACTCTATTTTAATTTTTAAATTATTTGATATATAATTATGAAATTAATCATAGTTTCACATTTAAATTCACTTTATTTGAGAAAATAGGTTGAAAAAATATTTAAAAATTTAATTTGTTAGATTATTCTTACATTAGTGTATTTTTAGGACACAATAGTCTATTTTATCGTAATATTTTATAATTTTATTGCTTTATTTATCATTAAATTAAATAATTAATGTATGTATACATGTTAAATTTATTTTACTATCAAATAAAATTAAAATTTACACTAAAAAAGATTTATTTTAAGTATTTGTGTACTGTCATTCTTAAAGGGAAGTTATGGCTTCTCTTAATTTTAGTTTAGATAAATCACAAATGCTTAATAGAAATAACTATAATATTTATAAAATATAAATTAAAATGAAATTCATGACATAAAAGTTATATAATATTGTCATTGGGATTGAAAAAGTCCTTTCTGGATGACATGTGACCCCTGAGCTTGTTAATGGATTTCAATAGAAATCATAAGAAGCTATGTACATTATCTTACAGAGTGTTAAGGATGAATTCTTTCTCCATATTGATAATCAAACATCTCTTAACAATGCTTTAAAACTCTTTAAATCTATGCATGAGGAAAATCATCTCTAAAAATTATTAAGTTAATCCTTAAATTGCTAATTACACGTATAAAAGGTGATGAAAAGGTTGTGAACTTTCTTGCTAAAATTAAGAACATTAAATCTCTATTAGATAGTTTTAACTATAATTTGATTCAAGATCAATTATTTTATTTATCATTAAATTAAATATTCATGAAAAATTTATAAATTTTATTTCAATTTTGAATTTTAAATATCAAACTGAGCAAGATATCCTGAACCTTACCACTTTGTATGCTCTCATCATTCAAAAAGTGCAAGTTATGAATATCTTTAATTCTAAATAAAATACCACTAAGACGATTCTCACTCTCAAACTTGATTATAAGAATAATAAAAACTAAAAACTTAACCCTAATTTTTCTAAAGATAAAAATATGAACAATAGATCTGGTAATAAAAATCATAAACCTAAGTTTAATGGGAATTGTAATATTTGTGATAAATTTGTTCATAAAAATAAAACATGTTATAAAAAAAAGATAGAGTTAACAATAAATCTTTTAAAAATAAAAAATGGAATAAATCTAATCAAAAGCAACATAATAATCAAAATCCTAATCATAATAATAATCAGGATCATAATGTTATTACTTTATATGTTGTTTTACTTATTTCAAATGAAAATGAGTGGATTTTAGATAGTGGTCACCATATGGCTTGATTATCTAATATTTTATGTTATTTTAGAGATATATCTCAAAATATTTACTTATGAGATAATTTATTTTTTAAAGTAACTAAGCAAGGAAAGGCAAAATTTTTAAATATTTTTATTAATGATATTTCTATGTATTAAAGCTTAAAAATAACTTGTTATCTTGTTCACAACTTACTAATGATAATTTTATTTTATCATTAATTTAAGATAGTTGGTCTATTAGAAATTAATCTAAATCTCTGATTGTTGATGGGGTTCAAAATAGTCATTTATACATTTTTTTCTTCTACATGTTTTTTTTAGCACATGTAAGAATGAATCTCAATTATTGAATAAAAGATTAGGTCATTTAATTTTAGAAGTTTTAATTATATGTATTCTAAAAATATTATTATTGGAATTCCTTCTATACCTTCTCATCATTAAACTTGTGAGGGTTGCTTACCATGCTAACCCCTTTCACAAGAACCATAATACAAATTCCTCACATCCTTTAGAATTAATTCATAATGATGTTGTAGGACCCATTAAAGGTGTATCTCATAATGGTTTTTTTATACTGTCACTTTTACTAATGATTACAATAGAATGATTTGGTTATACTTCATTAAAAATAAATCTAATGTATTGTCTAAATTCAAAGAATTTAAAGTTTTCATTGAAAATGCATCTGATTTTTTTATTAAGAGATTAATAAATGATAATGATGGTGAATATATTAGTAAATGATTTTATTATTTTTACATTAATTTTGGTAATAAAATAAAATTAAAAAATCTCTATTCCCCTTAGTAAAATGGTATTGCTGAAAGGACAAATTGCATCATTATTGAATGACCAAAACAATGTTGCATTCTGCAAATATTCCTCTTAGTTTTTATGGACTAAAGCCATGAGTACTATTGTACATATTATGAATAAAATTCTTACTTAATATTTATATTTTTATATATCAAAAATACACTTATGCTCATAGCATTTCACTTGCTTTGATAAAACTATTTTGTTGTTACTTTAGAGATACTAACTATATTGATAGTGTCTCATCTACATTGTATTTGTTAGTAAAATGATTTAGTTTGACTATTGAAAAATGTTTATTACAATTGTATTGTAATGTATATGTGTATGTGTGTGCATGTTTGTGTCTTAGATGATAAAGAAAAGAATATATATATATATATATATATATATATATATATATATATATATATATATATATATATATATATATATATATATATATATATATATATGATTATTTTAAATTCATATGAGTTATCATGGAAATACATTATATGCATAACATCATGCTTAATTTGATAAAATGATCATGTTTAGGTATTGAATTTTTGTAAAAATATCACGCTCATTAAGCTTGAATATTTTGTATTTCAATTATTAAGATGTTTTAATTTGATTAGTGGGGCAATTCCATGCTAATATGCTTAGATACTCTCATTTGATTGTTTATACTAATATATTTATATGTTTCATTTGATAATAAGATATGTTATGAAATTCAAAGTGTAAATGGAATTTGTATTATTGAATCTTCATCATTTAATTTACTAAACATAATATTCATACATCTCTAAATTTATTTATTTTATATTCATATTTGTTTGATTGGATGATTGCATATCATAATAAAATTATCCATATTTGATGTATGAGAGGTTATACCTTAATATTTTGTGAAAACATATTAAAATTACAAAGTTTTGATAAGACTTAAATGATAAAATAAGTTATTTATAATAGGATATCTAATCTTTGGCTAAAATTACTATCATATTATTAGTAAATTATTGTCTGTGCATCACAGGATAGTTGAGGATGTTCATCTTATCAATATTAGAGTAATTAATTGAACACAATAATTTATGTTTTTTCACTTTGTAATTAAAATAGTGAGCTTTTTACCTAAAAAATAACTTGATTGATTTTAAAATGTGTTTTATCATACAAAAATATATGTCATATTTTTATGTATTTGGTTATTGTGATGTTAACCATACTATGCTATCACGAATATATTTTTAGATATGTGTTTAATTTTTGTGTAGGTGTACATCACCAATAGTTTAAAAATATTGAAGTTCATGTGCATTTTATCTGAGATAAAGTCCTTAGTGGTGTTATATTTCTAAAGTTATATCCTGAAAATGAACTAGTAGCAGATATCTTCATAAAGCCTTTACCATGTTTTGGCAATTTTGTTCAATGTTGGGCCTCTCAGAATTACCATTGAGGGGGAATGCACATGTAAATGTCACTTCTTAATGACCATGTGTTTCTTCTTCATTTATATACTTCTTTTTAATTGTAAAATATTTTAAACTTCATGTGGAAGTTATGAAGTATAAGTAAACTTCATGTGAAAGTTTTATTTTTATACCCCAATACATTAAAATCACAATTTTTAATGGAGGTCATTTTTTTATAAAAGGATCCAAATATGATTAGTAATTATTCATGATAAACTATGAGATGTAGTCTCACGATCATGCTAGCTTAAACTTACTCTCAAGTAGTTTATGGATTATAATTTCTTTTGTTTCAAAAGGTGGTGTTTGACATGATGAAGGTTTTTAAATCTTTCAATTGTGTACAAAGTATAATTCATTTTTAAGATGACTATGACATTTATCCCTAATTAGTTTTAAAGGAGAGTTTAGATAATTTAATGACTAAGTGGTGATTTATTCACCCTTAGCTTACCTTGAGAGCTAAATAAATAATAATAAGCTATTATTTATTTACACAAGGTGAAAACCTCATAAAAATAAACAATTAAATCATATTTATTTAATAATTATCATTGTAATTAAATTTTCATCGAGAAATATATGGGACCATCACCTCCCCTTATGAATATTATAAATAAGGTTTACCCATATTATAAATTCATATATTGAACACATGGTGATTATTATTCACATAAGTTTTTATGAAGAAATTTTGAGGAGTGAGATCAAGAATATTTTATGTATTGGGGTTATAATTGATTTCTCAATTATTGAATATAACCCATGATTTTTTCACCCTCTGAAAGTTTTCTCACTTTAAATCATTACGTACTATGTTAATTCATCTATGTTCATTTATATGGTTTGCTTATCATTATTCACTCTAGATCTATCTTATGTATGTATATTTCTATTACCTTATCTATTATATCATGAATGAGGGTTAATATATATGCACCAATCTCTTTTGGAAATATCTCACATTAAATCACTTAGGTTGACTTTTAGTAAACATTTCATTTGCAAATTGGACAATTGAAGGGCACAAGACACTAGCATCAATGTAGGCTTTTAGTTGGGACACAAGTGTCCAAGAAGCTAAAAAATAGGTACACATTAAAAACTTGTAGAGGATAATAATAACAAGGTTTATATAATTTTGAGGAGTAAAAAAATTTTGGTCATCATAATAACATCTGATCAACCTAAGAGATAAGCAATAGGCACAAAATATAGTGGATGTGAGCCTTTTGACAACATGAAGGTATTAGAACTTAAGGGTACAACTATGAGAAGTACTTGCCATGTATACAATATTAAAGTGTTATATAATTTAAATTTAATATTTAACCTTTAATTGAGATGGGTCAATATAATATAGAGTTAATCATATATAAATGAATAAGCACAAGTGCAACATCCCCACTAAGATCCAACTAGAAATATATGATTTTTTAAATTAAACATATATACTATAAATAGATTATACCACAAAAATATAAATAGAGATAATATGAAATACTCAAATCATGATAACAATAAATATATCATATTACATCATATATCATAAATATTTAATGTCATGAGAACACTACATAAAGTGAATATAGAAAGTAATTACATCAATTTAGTCATGACTGATATAAATCTACAGTCACTATTGTCAATATACAATAATAAGTAACTATATTTTTATATGACAATTTTCAATAATGAATACAATACAATATAATGTAAATATAAGATTTTTGGCTCCTCCAGAGCATAGTTTCCAAACTCAAGTATCTGTGATAATCTCAAGTGTCATCTCGATAAGTAGTACTTCTATGAGAAGGGAGAGCATCATACAAATAATTTTTTACATCAATCACAGATCAATGATCCTCCACACTAATTCCATCAGGATAGGCCCTCCCTTCATAGATGAGTATATAGTGATGGTGTAGGAATCTAGAGAGACAAGCAAGTACTTGTGCAATCTATAATTTTAAAACTAAAATGCAATGTATCATAAAAAATATGATCTATTGCAAGATATTGCAAAAATATGTAAATCATACTCATGAAATGATAATATTTCACTAAACATACTTTGGCCCAAAGTTTTATAAATAATAAATAATAATGTTCTATAGATCAATCAAATCATACACACCATTTGATTGGACTGCCTTCATCTAGCATTGTGATGTGAGAAAACCAATGAAGTCCATCTCAATCCTTACTCAGTATCAATAATGTAGATTAGTCAAATATGATTTAACCAAAATATTAATATAATTTACATCTTACTGGCAAAAATGTGATATAACATGTCGTACATAAGAGTAACCAGTGCATACATTTATTTTTTCAAACATATGAATGAATCTCACATTATTTTCTATCCCATACTAGAAATAATGACTATAGTTTATATCACATGGATAAAATACAAATTTAACTAAAGATTTTAACTATCAAGATTATTTTATTAACATACTACACCTTATGATAACCCATGTTACCATAGTATAATATTTTAAGATATAACTACTAATTTTTTCGTAATCAATCATATAAAGTAGTATTAAATACATTAAAACATAAGCTTCTATTCAAGAAAATAGACATAACTAAACAAGTCAATTTTCATAAAACACATAATATTCTATCTTAGTATATGATACACTCTCAAAAGTTATATGCACGCATACACAAAGTCCTACCAACTACAAAAAAAAACATACTATTCATATTAATAACCAATATGCATAAATTTAATTAGTCAAATGTAGATATGAGTCTAAGCATAATAATTACAATATATATTAATCAATTATAACATACATTTATACTATAAGACTATATGATATCTCATACTATCATAGTTCACAATTATATAAAAATATATAACCGGACTTATATTTCAAAAATCAAATGACCCACATACATAGTAATGATCGAACAAGTATGAGATTATACCACTCTAGTATACCCTAAGTTTAAACTACATACTAGCATTCAAAAAAATATAACTTATAATCATGTACTATAATGCATCATTATATGCTAAATATAACTAAACATTTATACATATTAACACTCTCATAATATGTAGCATATATAAATATTCAATATTGAATACATATAACTAAAAATAAATCAAATATTTATAGAGAAATAGAGAACTTATAAATTTGTTATAACATTCATTTAAACATCTTGTTCTATTTTTTAAAAGACTATTTTAATATGGTTATAATTTCAGTCTCTCAGACACCTGATGACTAGATAAATTCATGATTCTAGTTATAAGCTTAGGCATATGTCTCAACATAACCATTTATATTATGTACTTATGTTGCATACTTAAATATTTGTAGAGATAGTAAAATAAGACTCAACATACATAAAATATAGGATAATCCAAACTAGTATTTTCTATACATTTCAAGGGTTTGAATGCACACATTCATTAATTTAATCACATGTAATTTTTAAAATATAGTTAGTACTCCATCCATGGAACTATAACTATAAAAATACACATTTATGTGAATATATATGCTATTAGGTACATTAAAAATTATGTTTTCTCATTCAATATCCCATAATTTACTTTAATGTTACTTTTACATCACATGTTTTTACTCACAAGTTATATATGATAAATTACCCATACCTATCATAATGACGATTTTGTTGGGTTTTCTATCCCTCTCATGTCTTGTTAAACTTTGTAAAGGTTATCGATATGCTAACCTCACATAACACCTATGATTATACATATTCTTGAATGAGATAGTAGTGCGATCATTCAATCATTTAATATTGAAAAGATTGACTAAGTTTCAAATAATTCCATTTATATTAAAGTTAAGAGCTCCCACATATAAGCCCATATATACCATAATTCTCAACTATTGACTTTTGTACATGGATTTGATCATTGTTTTGGTTCATATGTAATCCGACCATAATATAAATAACCATATTATTTTTTTCTTAAATTTAAAACAACTTTCCTTTGTTTACTATTTGCACTAAATATCTTACTTAAAAGATTCATAATCTCATATAAAACTCATAAGAATATGGTGATGCCTTATATAATTTCATATTTATTCCAACATTAAAATTTGGAGAGCTTAGTACCATATAACAATAAATATTAAAAAAGATTTTAATGACTTCTACCATGGCATAGGCTAGAAATAAGATACAAGGCAACTTCAATAATCATTATAATGACCCCAATAGATTGATAGTATACATATGTGGCTCAATGATATAAATAATGACTCAAATTAATTATCATAGATATTTGTATTTAAACATTGATGCCTTTTATAAAAATTATTCACAAAGTTATACTGATCATAGGTCAATAATTATAACAACACCTTTTGACAAAGGCATCGTCAAACTCTCACTCAACCCCTTTTGGCATTCTATATAACCGATTAAGTGGGTGATTAGTGATGTCACATAAATATTTATTGAAAGGACTAAATTCTTAGCTAAATATGATGACTTATCTATAATGAATATTCACTCTCAAAAAATCCACAACAAATCAATAATACTACACATGTTGAAATCTAAATATATATAACCGTGGTTTTATAATTGAACTAGACTGGAAATTAGTAAAGTGACTTATATATATATATATATATATATATATATATATATATATATATATATATATATATATATATATATATATATATATATCGACTCAATAGAGTAGGAAGGGACTAGTTATACTTATATGATGATTTAAAAAGTTTTTTCAATAGGTTGAATCAATGTACAGATCATTAATGTTTACTAAAAATTCTAATTTTAGAAACTTGGTCACTGCACAATCATTCCATTTTCACTCAGAATTATTCACCACTATTGGGATGCCCATCCTAGACAAGATGTAGTTCTACCAGACTGAAACATGAAAAGATCTCAAATAAATTAGTTTGATTTGTGTAAAAATATATTTTCTCTTTTTTCAAGTATGCTATCTTCTGCGCTAATCTTCTAATTTAAAAAAAAAAAAATCTTCTCACTTTTAATACATCAACGATTTTTTTATTTTGTATTTTCTTTTAATGAGTTTGAATAAATTCTCGTAGCCAAACCATGGAAAATAGATAATTCTAGAGGAAAATATTATTATTTAACATATCCATTTCATTATAGGAAATGTCATAATAGAAAATAAATAAGTCTAGGTGATGACCTTAGGGAAGAAAAAATAAGCACCTATTAGGTTGTATGGGTAATATGAAGGCATTCAGTTCCTTATATTCCAAGTTGAACAGCTATGGCAACATCAATCAATAATGCATGCTTTTTAGAATAATATGATCAATCTCTACAAGGTTATTTTCTATTCAAAGCCAAGTATTATCTAAGATAAATTTTTTTAAGCCTTATGCATTTTGGTTCTATGCAGCCTTATTTTTTAATTTTTATAAAAGGTACTATGCAAGTTATAGCAACCTAAAATAAAATAAATTAACTATATAATAATATATTTATCCATGATCATATATTAAAATTCAAGACATTGACTATTTAACTATTAAAATTCAAGACATTGACTATTTAACAATTAAAACTGAAAAATCTCCTTCCACGCTTCCTTTTCTTCTTTTGTACAACACCTTTTTTGTCTACTCCTCTTTTCTAACTTTCTCCTCAAGAAATACTTGTGATATCCCCTTTCTTAATTCTCCACCTATATGAAATATGTGTAGGCCTTCTCTTTGATTTAAGTTTTTATTTTTGTCTCTTTTTTTGTTTTAGTTATTTTTTTAATATATTTTATTTTTTTAAATTTAGTCATTTCTCCTGTTTTAAATTCTTTATTGTCTTTTTTTTTCCTTTTTCCAAGGTAAATTCTATTTTTTAACTCTATTTTAACACTAAATGTCAAAATTCCATGATTTTATTAAATCAGTTAACATCCGTAAATGTTATTTCATTTTAAATGAGTATTTTATAATTATTAATAATTCAGATTTTTAAATCTTCTTTTACTAATAATGTTTCCACTATTTTAAATGATAAAACATACCAATTCATTAATATATTCAAATAAGCTATAAAATCATAGAAATTGACATTAAAAAGTAAGTAGAAATAAACACACCATGTGCAACTATTTTTAATGCATCTTAACATGTACTAACTACTGTGTATGTGTAAGGTTTTCACTAGTTTCTTTGTCATCATTTGAAGTCTCCATCTACGTCACCCTCTTTAATGACGCTCTCCCTCCAATATGCTCTAAGGGCTGAGTTCTCTTACGTCAACCTCATAACATGCAAGTAGTTAGATCATATCAACATGATAAACATATAACATAAAATATAACTAAAATAACACATCAATACACTTGAAATGTAAATGTATACACTATAACTAACTCATAGTAAATAAAACATGTAACATTATATTTCTAAGTGATATCCTACTATCTCATAATAGCATATATCTCAAAATTAGTTAGAAATATAATCAATATAAAATGTGTCCACTATAAATATTCATGAATAGTCAAATAATTTGATTAGCAAAGAATCAAGATGCAACATCCTTCCCTCCTAAATTTATTCATCATCTTTAATGATTCTTATTCAAATATAAGTTTCTCATTTAAAAATATTATTCACTAAAAATAATATACTATAACAATATATAATCAAGCAATAAATGTAAAATTCCCTTGTAGAACTCTTCAAAGTTATCCAGAATAGTACTATTCTCATAGTATTGGTCCCATAAGACCTTGATCTATGACATTTTTCTATTATGAAAATAAGGTTTGCTAGTGTCTGTTATGTTGATTAGTTCTATCATGACCACTCTGGGGTCTAGAACCATAAAATAAGCTTATACGTAACCCAGTGAAAATTTTACCAACTTTTCAAAAACACACGAGATCATTATAAAAGCCAAAACATATGACTTGAGAGAGTTACATAAAACCTTACATCCCTTTTACACATCTCTCTTATTCTTAGAGAGTGTTTTTCTCATTCTAAAGAAAAGCATTTAGGAAGCCTAGTAAGAAGTTAATGTTATCACTACTCCACATAGCTCCTTATAAGTATAACATGTTAATACTATCACTACTCCACAGATATCTTGACAAGTATGATGATGAATAGGAACTAGAAATATTACATTTCTAATGGGTAAAGAATTAAAGAATAAATATTTCATCATATACATGCGTATGGTCATACAATTGAATTTGACAAGTTCATCTATCAAATCCTAAATTCGATAAGTCTGTCTATCTAATCCAAAATCAATAATTACTGAGTCAATATGAGACTAAGTAGGATCCACTTCTATTACTTAGTAATCACATTCATAATTCACCAATCTTCCCTTAGGTCTATATAACCAAATAATTTTCAAAATGTGTACAAGGTTAAATGAAAAATAAATCCATACTAAAAAATCATATAAAGAAATAATATTTTCTAAATAATTTCACATGTATCAATATACATACAAGAGAAATCATATAATCAATCTGTAATTGTATTAAGTTGTCACTAACCAAACATAACTAGTATCATATTTTCCAGTTTAACCTATAGTATTATATTCATAGTTAAAAAGAAATAATGTTAAAATTAACATAACATATAAAGGCCAAGGATCACACTGTCCTTTCAACCTTATAAAGGAATAAGTGAGACATTATCTCCCTAATAGAAATATGTATTTTTATTAATTAAACATATATAACATAAATAGATTACACCATGAGAATATAAACAGAGATCATACAAAATACACAAAACATGATAAAAATTAAATATAGCATATTATGTCATAGATCATAGATCTCTAATGTCATGAGAACACTACATAAAGTGAATATATAAAGTAATTATATCAACTCAGTCATGGTTGATGCAAATGTATAACCACTGCTATCAATATACAATAATAAGTAACTATAATTCTTCATGACAATACTAAATAATGAATATAATATAATACAATGTACATATAAGATACATGGATCTCTCAGAGTATAGTTCTCAATCTCAAGTACCTATGGAAATCTCAAGTTTCATCTCGATAAGTAGTATTACTATGTGGAGGAGAAGCATCATTCGAGAATTTTTACACATAAATCATAGACCAATGATCCCCTACACTAATCACATCAATACATGTCTCTCCCTTTATAGATTAGTAGATATTGATGGCATAGGAATCTAGAGAGACAAACAAGTACCCGTGTCCTTTATGATTTCTAAACTAAACATGCAGTGTATCATAGAAAATCCAATCTATTACAAGATATTATATAAAAATGTAAGTCATCCTTATGAAATTTTCACAAAACATACTATTCATAGTAATTAATAACACACATACATTTAATTAGTCAAACATAGATGTGAGTTTAAACATAAAAATTATAGTATATACCATCTAGTTATAACATATATTTATATTGTAATAATTTATGATATCTCATATTATCATAGTTCAAAAATACATAAAAACACATAATGAAACTTATGATTTAAAAAATCAAATAACCCACATACATAATGTAGACATCCAATTCCTAACACCATTTGTGTTGAAATTATCAATCTTACTCAAATTGCACTCAAATGCATATTTTAGGTCAAAATTCATAAAAGTCTTAAATGGTTCAAATTTGTCATTTACAAGTGTCAATTTATGTCAAAGTCTCCCTAAATAGGGCAATGCATTTTATGGACCAACTAACTTTGATCAGATCATTTCGAGTCAAAATGACCATTTCACCATTTAGTGCTCTGGATCCCTCTTTTCTTCTAATTTATTGGTACACATCATGTACCTTTATTATTTATTGTTGGCAACATCCTAAATGGGAATACAGTTCTAATGTATTTAACGTCACCTTCTAATTCCTCTCCAGTCAAATTATGATCCAGTAATATGACTTTCTAACCATTTTGATTAATTGAAAACCAATTTTCAAATAATTTCATAATTTTTGATTAACCTTGTTTAAGGTTAATTAATCCAAATCAAGAGCTTAAGTGGATTTTCCATGAGAGTTGTTGAATATTTATTTTTGAAAATTTATTCCTATTATCTACATCACCTAGTGACATCATCTATGGGGTGGCATCCATCAAGCCATAACTGCATAAAATATCAGGATTATGGGTCACCCATGACTAATTAATGCCTCCCATTCCTCTTTAATGATTATTTATCTTGAGGATAATTATGTATATAATTCTAAATATTCAGATTATCCTCAACCACACATCTTCATCTTAATATGGATGGTTTAAGTTGATCTTGACCAATCTCAAAAATATATAAATAGAGAGGCCATGGACATCATTTCAAAAGTTATTTTGGTGCAAGGTTATTATGCTTAAATATCTTCAAATCTTAAACATTATAAATTTATAATGCTAAATTATTTCCACAAAGCTTCATTGATAGGCTAGTTTAGTGGTTTACAATCAAGAGCCTAGGTTTTATGGAGTGTTCTTGAGGCATTGAAGGAACTTACCACCATTGTTGATAAAGACAATGATGCTTGATCAAGGGAGAACATGTTTTTGAGCCACATAGGTATGGTGAATCCATTTGGGAAGGTAATACGGTGTTACTTTATTTCATTTATTGCTTGTTATCCTTTGTAATTTCCATAAGAATAGATAGGCTTGGTTAGTTAGTTCTTTATGTATGTTTCATTTTTTATGGACTAATTCTTGAATAACTTGCTTTGTAATCCTCTCTACATCTTGGCACGGTCAGTGGGACTAGATGCAACCTACCCCTGAAGGAGATCCTTTTACAACTTTAAAAAAATTATATGAGCCTTTAAAAATCTTGTAAATTGATTTTCTAACTTTATTTTTTCATTTTTTGGTTTCCACAATTTTTACACAGTAACCAACATCAATAAAAATACCAACATTAGTTAC
This sequence comes from Torreya grandis, assembly GCA_037957365.1. NCBI lineage: Eukaryota > Viridiplantae > Streptophyta > Pinopsida > Cupressales > Taxaceae > Torreya > Torreya grandis. Next base: position 1,894,987 of record JARHVA010001649.1, on the reverse strand, counting down.
TTGGCTTAACCGACATCAATCAATAGAACTAACATTAGTCAGATCTTGGTTAGGTGTAACTGATGTCGGTGGTATTGAATGACGTCGTTCATTGTGTTTTTCAAAAAATAGACCTGAGACCTATTTTTTTAAAGTCCATTATTTCAAACTCAAAAGAGCTTCAAAGCTAAAGGACATGCTAACAATTTTGTTGTAGGATCAAGTTTAAAATTTGCTCTAAACATGTTTAAATCACCTTTACATCCTTAAAAAAAATTGATTAGGAACCTTGTTTTGATGTTTAAAAAAGATTTAGGTGTTTTTAGTGAATGTTTTTTATAACTAAGACCAAGGGGTCAAATGAACACCACCAAATATTGCATTTGGGTTTAAAATTGAACACACTTGTCAATTCTTATTTTCAATAGTTGATTAGATTAATTTTATTTGGAAAAAAGAGGGGTGTTGTGTGTATGCTCTTCCATTCATCCCCTATAGGGAACCCTTGGAATCAAAATCACCATTCCTATTACAAGTAGCCTAGTCCAAGGCTTAGAAATAATGTCACCTAAAGTACTCCCCAAAAACTTGCTAAATTTTGGGTGATCTTGAAAATGACCCTAAAATCTTTCTATTTTATGCTTTCTTTATTTTCATACAGACTTGGCTTGTGAGGGGGACTTCATCACCTCCCATAAGTTCTTTAGGGAAGATTTAACCTAGGGTTTCATCTCCCATCATTGAATTCATTTGACTCCTTTAGAGTTTCACATGGGATGTAGTGGAACTTTGGACATCACACTACACTGAGCGAATAGTAAGATGTGGTGGTTGCATAAAGGGTTAGACCTTTTTACTACAATTTGAGTGATATGGACCCTAAATATGCAATTTTATTTTGCATTTTTTGGTGTGAAATCCATTTTGCAATTTATTCCCCTAAAATGATTGAAATCTTACTAGTTTAGTCAACCTCACATTGTCATACCCTTGATAAGATTTAGATGATTATACTTAGTACATTTTGGTCATTATTTGCTTGGTATGCTTTGAGGTTAAAAATTGTCTATTTGTTTATAAGCCATGTCAAAATCATGTATTTGAGTTAAAAAGGGTAGCATTATGCTACCCAAATCATGTTAAAATCCATTTTACCTTTGAGTCTTTGAAACATAACAATTGACCATATCATTCAAGCATGCTTACATTGTTAGGCTACTCAATTTGTTTTAAGAACTTATTTACCATTGTATCAAAACCATTTGTTTCAAATAATTTTGTATATACCATTTAGACCTTTGTCTTGTGTCGTCATGTTGTCCGATCTTGTCTAGCTTGTTTAGTCCAATCCTAGTCTTCAACATTGCATTTTCAACTAACCTTGTCAAGTTTGGATCCAAACATTGATTGATTTCTGTTTAGGCCTCAATTCATGGGGCTGGTACATATATCTTTTTCATTTGGGTTACATAGCTTTGGTTAAATGATTACCCAATTTGAACACTATTGATTGTTTATTTGTTTGAATGCCTATCCTTATCTTTGTTTGTGACTTTGTTTGGGAAAACACAACCTTTATTCAAAAACCTTTGATGTTAGATATTTGATGTTAGGTTGTTTACCAAATCTTAGCACAAAATACTTTGGAGATGTATTTCCACCCTTTCAACAAAGTTGAACTAAGTTTGAACCATTTATCATTTGGATCATTTTTTAGGGTTTGTAAAACTTTAAGTCTTTTTGTTTTTGGAGATTTCTTCATTAAATGCAGATATTTCTAGCTACACTTATGGTGCAATCATGGCTAAACCAACTTATGATAGAATGGACACACAAAATGACTTTTATAACTTTAGTCAAGACCCATATGATGACAATATGGTTTGTGAGATAGATTTATATCCACCTCACAAAAATCAATCATGGGAACACAGTCAAGATCCAACTTATGATTCAACTCATGATCAGAATGATTGGGTTTATCAAAAAGACTTGGATGCTTTGGCTTGTGTAAGTAATCAAACTCCACAATGTAACAAGATTACCATTTTAGTACCTCATCCTTTGGTTTGCATGAGCAACCAAACTAGGAAGAGTTTGGTCATTACCATTTTAGGACCTCCTTCTTTTGTTCACATGAGAAACCAAACTAAGAAGCATCTAGTTATTACCATTCTTGGCCCATCACTAGTTTTTGATGAACTTATTATTTAAGAACCTCCATTTGATGAACCAATTGTTTTTGATCCCTTATTTAATAGTTTAATATTTGTAGAGTCCATTATTGAACCACAAATCATTTTTCCCACCAAACCAAAGGTTCCCCACTTTAGAAATTTTGTGCCGATATTCGAGCCTAAACAAGAACCATTACCTCTTCCAAACACATCTTATGAGGATCAAAATGTGTTCAAAATTGATCTTTTACAACCAATTTTGAACCAAGACCAAAATGTTATTATTGAAACACCCATTTGTGATATGATAAACTATGATAAGTTGCCTATTCATATGTTACCTATTTTTAAAAATCCTCATCTCCTTGACAAGTCAGTCTCAGTAGAGTTATCTCTTGATCTTTTCCCACTTATTGAGGAGTCTCACTTTGATAGACATGATTTTTTCAAGACGTCCCTTGAGCGGTTACTTCTTTTTAAGGGGATTCACTTATATGAGTCAATCTATGTTGAAACCTTCCAAAATGAATCAATTTTTATTGAGCCCATTATGCCATCATAGGCCATTACGTGTCAAAAATTTAAAATTCAATAGAACATTATCAAAATAACCATATCAAATGAAGAACCAATATTAGAGTCAAGTTTCATTTTTGAATCAACATCGAGTTTAACATTAGAAAAAAAATCAACATTAGTGGTGACATTGGATTCAAAGTCCCTTACTTTGAAATCAGAGTTAGAAATAGATTATAGTATTGGTTGTTACAACATTGGTTACAATTGCCTTGTAGATCAATTTAAATATATTTGTGATCCATCTACAGTTTTTGAGGATGATTACTTCAGCATCAACATAAGTTTACCTAGTATCTTCTATGAGGACTATACTACCTTTCACCAACCCATTATTACCACCCAACATAGAAATTATATTGACATTACACCTCCTATAAGTGTCAATCATGAACGATAAAATCACACTTTGTTGAACTGCATCCATGGAGACATAGCATTTGAAGAAGAGAAAGAAGGCCAAGACCACATTCATGTAGCAGAAGAACACTCTCCTGAAACTTTTTAAGAAGTTATAGAAGACAATCAAACTCAACATTCCTTAGTGAAACCTTCTTAAAGGTGCTATGGGATAGTCAAGGCAACTTCATTGGTGAAAACCTAATAGAGGCACCAATAGTTGAGCACAAAAGCTCTTCATTATTTACTGAAGATAATATCAAAGATTAAATCAAAATAGCTTCCTATCTACATCCTAATCTGATGGTATCTACTCTCAAGGTCAAGCAATATAATAATCTAATGGTCCTATCAAGAACATCTTCAGAGGTTTTTGACCCCACCATAACCAAGATTATGTCAAATCTAGCATTAACAACATTACGTGTGATTGAAAGTTCTAATCTCCATTTGTTTTCCACCCATTATACATTCCATTATCACCCACATATTTATTACCCACTTATCTCATTATTTACCATCACTAGTAGCACTTTCCTTTATCGAGGTTATAAAGATACCTTGTCTCAATGTTTGAAGGAAGCAGAATCAATGATCTATGAAGATCACAAACACATTTTGAGATCTAGATTAGGAACAAGTTCTTAACAGAGTAGTTGTTTTGAAAGGGTGTTGGATATAAACTTATATAGTTGATCATTTTTGTTGTCTCACATATTGACTAGGATGTGCATCTCCCTATCAGCAGGAGCAATAAAACTATTTTTTCATGTATCATTCACCCATTTGACATTACCATGCCTCATCTCTTAGGGACAAACCTATAGACCATTTTTAGGCATTATTATACCATTGAGATCCATGAAATATGCGTTTTGAACTACATTGACTTGAAGTCCTTTAAGACTATGTAGGTAGCACTCAATTTTTATTGAGGTCAGCTCGGTCAGCCTTTTCCCACACTCTCATCATTTTATGAGTAATTATTAAGTTTGAATGCTTTCATCATTTTTTGAGAAACCTGATCCAAACATCACTTGGGGGAAACTTTATCACCACTATATCTAATTTTCTTTTGATAATTTCATTATACAATTTCTATTCCTATCTAGACCAAAGCCTATTTATATTCATCCTACCCAATCCTATTTTGATCTTGGGTCATTTGGTTCTTTCTACACCTTTTATGGGGGGATTATAATCAAGTTTAATTAATAAATCCAATCCTTATTTATAATGACCATTTATAAAATTAGTGTGACAATTTATCTGTCAAGATATCCTTCATCCTATATCTATGCTTGTTTATGTGAGCTTGATTATAACCACTTATGGGAAAATCAATGTTTCACCAGTCTTGCTACTAATTATAACCACCTATGGGAAAATTATTATCATTAACCTATGATATTGTATTTTAGTTACAACCACCTATGGGAAAACTAGGGGAAACCCCTATTTATCATGCATTGTTGTATCACCTTATCATTACTATTTTCATTTGACCAGGCATTTGCTAGATTTGAGAACTTGTTCAAACCTAGTTGGTTTTTTTTACCTTTTTTATGGAAAAGATTACTATGACTTGAGGTCATTTTAGGACTATGTAGGTCATTCTAAAATTCATTTTGAGGTCTCTTCAGTCCCCCTTACCTCGCTCTCACCGATTTGTGAGCATGGGTCATTACAACCAACTTAACTATCTTATTGGAACCTCTACTCTTAGGATGTACATCTCCTTGAATAAATGGTCCCACCTGATTCTATCCATAATTATTAATTTCAAGTCTTTCCTAACCTTTGGTCTTATAGAACCAATCATCATACCCCAATTGGAGCTACTTCATACTCTCTTATTTTTGGCACTAAAGCTATCATCTTGATCAAAATTAAGATCTTGTCATTAAGAATATCACTGGATCACATTGAATATGATGAATAATATAGAGCCTCATAGATGTAAGAACTATAACTTCTTGATGGTAAGCATTTGGATACCCTAGAAAACTTGTAGGCCTATCAGAATAGATTGAAGAGAAGCTACAACAAATGCATTTTCCCTCAAGAATTTGAGATTGGTGACTTAGTTTTGAAAGAAAACTAGAAGAACACAAATGTTAAACCCAAAAATAAAGGCAAGTTTCAGCCTAATTGGTTAGGACCATACATTGTCATGACAAACTATGGATTAGGAGCATATTGATTAGCTAAACCTAATGGTGAAGAACTTTCAGAGCCCATGAACATCATACACCTTAAGAGTTTATATGCATGAACAACTTTGAACCATTGTCTATAAGGCCCCTAACTTGGGGGCAACTTGTGATGTCATAATTTTATCCCACCCTTTTATCTTACCTTGAATGCATTTTATACTACTCTGGTCCACTTTTCATGAATCCTGATGGTAAAGGCTTTGAACTCTTGGAACTCTGAACACATTCTTCATCCCATTCTAGATTGATCTCTTCAAGATGCATATTCTTTGTTATGTCTAGGACATGCTATAAACTTGAACACATTTTGTCCCATGACCAATTATGATCTTGATTATGTTTCATAAGCATTATGAACATCTTCAATAGTAGTTCTACAAAGAAATTCAACTAGGAAAATCTTGTGTGGCTTCTAATAGGTGAATAGACACATTTTATTAGTACAAGTATTTTATTGCTTTCTTATTTTATCAAGAAGTTTTCTCTTACTGATTTGTAAGCATGGGCCATTATAGCCAGCTTAGCTATCTTATTGGAACCTCTACTCTCAGGATGTGCATCTCCTCGACTAGAAGTCCCACCTTATGCATATTTTATCCCAAAAACACCAAAAACATTGGAAATACTTTGAAAATACCAAAAACATCTGAACATGATCCACACAAAAAACAAAAACATTGTCTCACACTTTTGTATATTTTTACATTCCAATTCCACTATCCCACACTCTCATTATTTTATAAGCAATTGTTAAGTTTGAATGCTATCACCATTTTGTGAATAACTATTAAGTTTGAATGTTCTCTCCATTTTTTGAGCAACTATTAAGTTTGAATGCTCTCACCATTTTATGAGCCACTGTTAAGTTTAAATGCTCTCAACATTTTATGAGCCACTGTTAAGTTTGAATGCTCTTACCATTTTTCAAGTACAAGAACACCAATTCATCTCATCTTATCCCATGCACTTACCATTTTGCAAGATCATTCTTTTTCATCTCATTAGTTTATTATTTTCTAGACCTTTCTTATTTATTTGTCATATCTTCCATTTATTCTATAACATTAATCATGTTGGTCTGATCATCATTTTCCTTCTATCCCATTTCTTGGTAGAACTACATTTGACCTAAAGTTCATGTTGGAACATGCATCTATGGAACTATCTAGGTAGTGTCCACTTGTCTTATACATCTGGAGTCAGCTCGACCAACCCCTTCCTTTTTTTTATCTTCCCCCATTTCTTCTATCATTGTTCCTCTTTAATTCGGGAATAATTGTCAAGAATGCCTTGTTTTTATATTTAATTTTGCTTTTTTTCTTTTGTGTTCATGAATGCCTTGATGGTCCACATGGATCTTGATTATTCATATCTTGGTCTCATGTAATTAAGACATTCTTGCCTTTTATTTTTAAACATTTTTGTTCCTACTTAAGTTTTGATAGATCATATCTTGATTTCAAGTTAGGTTCATTTATGTTTATCTTTTTCTTTTTTTTTTACTTTTTGGTTTAAATATAAATCACTGTAACTTTGGTTTTGGTCATTGTTTTACCATTATCCTTAGTTATAGGTATTCACATTTGAACTAACTTAGCACAATTGGAATATTATGTCATTATAAGTTTTTCATACTTATGATGCCTAATTTATTTTGCTATAGCAAGCACTTTGTGTTTAGGTCTCAAGGTCTTAACATCAACATCAACTCTGATGAATGATTCTTAAGAACACTCTATAAAACCTAGGCTCATGATATAGAATTAGGCATCTAGGTAGCATGCATTTTAGGCTTCTTTGTCTATGATTAGACGTACATCTCTTTACATACATTATAAGTCTAATAAATTCTTGGTCATTTTTCATCATGCTTCCTTCCATTCTCTCCCAAACTAGGGTGAACTACATTGGCCTGATGCTCATGATGGAAAATGAGTCCATGGAACTATGTAGGTAGTGCTCAATTTATATTGAGGTTATCTCAACTATCTCCATTCTTTTCATCTCTCTCATCACTTTGTGCATTCTCATATTCTTGGTTTTATATGGCTTTCTAAGCCATTACACCATCACATTTACATTTGTGCTTGCTCACTTTAACCTATCTTTTTAGTTATATCCTTGAGCTATTTTGCTTGCAAATCGCCCATGCTGGGGAAAAACATCTAAACAATTTCTAAATCAAATCAGCTCTATAGGGGCAAATCATTATTTATTCTTTATCAATGATCAAGATTTGCCTTGCTAGGGCACAACTATTTTATCATGATCAAATCTGCTCTATTGGAGTACTTCTTATTATCTTCTCTTTGGAGACCCCATTCTATTGGTGCTTCCCTCCTTATAGCATAATGTTCTCCCTTTTCCTCTAATTCCAATATCTCCACATTAAATCCCATGATGGAAATATTTTAGTGTGCAACTTGTCTCGAGATTGATCAATGTTGTAAACATGTAGCTTATACTCTCAAATTAGGTACATTTATAGTGTGTCCCTTACATTTATGGATTTTATCTTTCCCATTCCCCCCATCCTTTGGGCCTATTACACCTCTCATTATATTTTGAACATTGATGGTAATCACGTGTGTAATCATTAGCTCATCTGGATGTGATTTATTCCATGGGTTAATCTCTCACTTTCTACCTCTTTTTGAGATTCCATCCTTTTCTTCCATCCTAGTATGTCCTCTTGAGGGGGCATCATGGGTTTGTTACAATTTATTATTGACAACTCTTTTCTTTGAAAATACGTTGCTTCACCTGAATGTCTCACTAGGCCTTCTCAAATAGGAGCAAAATGTAGACATATAATTCTTAACACCATTTGTGTTAAAATTGTCAATCTTACTCAAATTGCACTCAAATGCACATTTTAAGTCAAAATACATAAAATTCCTAAATGGTTCAAACTTGTCATTTAGAAGTGTCAATTTATGTCAAAGTATCCCTAAATAGGGAAATACATTGTATGGGCCAACTAACTTTGATCATTTAGTGCTCTATATCCTCTTTTCTTCTAATTCATTGGTATACATCATGTACCCTTGTTATTTGCTATTGGTAACCTTCTAATTCCACTCCAATCAAATTACAACCTAATAATATGACTTTCTGACCATTTTGATTAATTGAGGACCAATTTTCAAATAGTTGTACAAATGTTGATAAAACCTTATTTAAGGATAATTAATCCAAATCAAGATCTTAAGTGGATTTTTCATGAGAGTTGTTGAATATTTCTTTTTGAAAATTGATTCCCATTATTTGTATCACCTAGTGACATCATCTATAGGGTGGCATCCATCAAACCATAAGTGCATAAAATATCAAGATTGTGGGTCACCCATGCCTAGTTAATGCCTCCCATGCCTCTTTAATGCTTATTTATCTTGAGGATAATTATGTATTTAATTTCAAATATTAAGATTATACTCAACCACACATCTTCATCTTAAGATGGATGGTTTAGGTTGATCTTGACCAATCTCAAAAATATATAAATAGAGAGGCCATGGACATCATTTCAAAAGATATTTTGGTGCAAGGTTATTATGCTCAAATATCTTCAAATCTTGAAAATTACAAAGTTATAATGCTAAATTTTTTCCACAAAGCTTCATTGATAAACTAGTTTAGTGGTTTACAATCAAGAGCCTAAGTTTTATGGAGTGTTCTTGAGGCATTGGAGGAGCTTACCACCATTTTTGACAAAGACAAGGATGCTTGATCAAGGGAGAACATGTTTTTGAGCCACATGGGTATGGTGAATCTATATGGGAAGGTAATGTGGTGTTGCTTGCTTTCATTTGTTTCATACTATCCTTTGTAATTCCCATAGGAATAGATAGTCTTGGTTAGTTAGTTATTTATTCATGTTCATTATATATGGACTAATGCTTGACTAAATTTATTTTTAATCCTCTCTACACATATTAAAGATCAAGCGAGTACAAGATTATACAATCCTAGTATACCTTAAGTTTAAACTGCATACTAGCATTCAAAGAAATATAACTTATAAGCATGCATCATGATGCACCATTATATGCTAAATATAACTAGACATTTATACATATTAACACTCTCATAATATGTAGCACACATAAGTATTCAATACAAAGTAAATATAACTAACATTCAATCAAACATTTGTATAAAAATAAAGAACTAATTAACCCATTATAACATTCATTTAAACATCTCATTTTATTTTCTAAAAGACTATTTTAATATGGTTATAATTTCAGTCCCTCAGACACCTGATAACTAGATAAAATCATACTTCTAGCTACAAGATTACGTATATGTCCCAACACAACCATTTCTATTATGTACTTATGTTGCATACTTAGATCCATTGTAGATATAACAAAACAAGACTCAACACACATGAAACATAGGATAATCCAAACTAGCATTTGATATATGTTTTAGGGGTTTGAATGCATGCATTCATTAACTTAATCACATGTAATTCTTTTAATATATTTAATACTCCATCCACGGAACTATAACCATAAAAATACACCCCTATGTTCATGTATATGTTATTAAGTACATTAACACCTATGTTTTTGCATTCAGTAACCCATAATTTACTTTAATGTTTCTTTTATATAAAATGTTTTTACTCTTAAGTTATATATGATAAGTTACTCGTACCTATCATAATAAAGATTTTGTTGGGTTTTCTACCCCTCTCATGTCTTATTAAACTCTGTAAAGGTTCTCGATATAGTAACCTCACATAACACCTATGGTTATACATATTTTTGAATGAGATCGTAGTGAGATCATTCAATCATTTAATATTACAAAAATTGACTAAGTTTTAAATAAGTCCATATATATTAAAGTTAAGAGCTCTTAGATATAGGCCTGTATATACCATAATTCTCAACTATTTACATTTTTATATGGATGTGGTTATTGTTCTAGTTTATATGTAATCTAACCATAATATAAATAATCATATTATTTTTTCAAAATTTTCAAATAACTTTCCCATGTTTAATATTTGCACTAAATATCTTACTTAAAAGATTCATAATCCCATATAAAGTTCATAAGAATATGGTGACGTTTAATATAATTTCACATTTATTCTAACATTATAATTTAGACAACTTAGCACCATATAACAATAACTATTAAATAATAATGTAGAGACTTCTACCATGGCACAATCTGGTAATAGGATATAAGGTGACTTTAATAATCATTATAATGAGCCTAATAGGTTAAAAGTATACAATTGTGACTCAATGATATAAATAATGACTTAAATAAATTACCGTTATTTAGATTCAAACATTGACACCTTTTATAAAAGTTATGCATAAAATTATACTAATAGTAGGCCAATAATTATAGTGATGCCTTTGTACAAAGGCAATGACTCAAAACCTCTTACATGGTCTTCAAAGACATACTCATCCCCTTCTGGTATCCTATATAGCTAGTTAAGTGAGTGATTAGTGATGCCACATAAATATTTATTCAAAGGACTAAAATCTTAGCTGGATGTGGTGACTTACCCGTATAGAATATTCACTCTCCAAAAATCCACAACAAACCAATAATAATACAAAGGTTTAAATATGAGTATATATAAATATGATTTTATAATTGAAGCACGATAAAAAATAGTAAAGTAACACACACACACACAATATTGTATGAAGGGACTATTTATACTTATACAGTGATTTAAAAACTATATACAATAGGTCAAATCAATGTACAAATCATTAATGTTTTCTAAAAATCCTATTTTCATAAACCTGGTCATTGCATAATCATTTTTTCATTTCCACTCAGAATTGTTCTCCACTATTGGGACACCCATCCTAGACAAGATGTAATTCTACCAAATTGAAACATGAAAATATCTCAATGAAATTAGTTTGATTTGTGTTAAAATCTATTTTGTCTTGTTCATGTACACTAGCTTCTCTGCTAATCCCCCAGTTTAAAAAAAAGCCTTCTCACATTAAGTACATTGATGGTTTATTTATTTCACAATTTCTCTTAATGAGTTTGAATAAATTATCATATCAAAGCATGGAAAACCGATAATTCTAGAGGAAAAGATTTTTATTTAATATATCCATTTCATTTTGGGAAATGTCATAACAGAAAACAAATAAGTCTAGGTGATGACGTTAGGGAAGAAAAGATAAACATATACTAGATCATATGCATAATATGAAAGCATTCAGTTCCTTATGTTCCAAGTTGAATATTTATGGTAGCATTGAGTAGTAAGTCATGATGTTTAGAATACTATGACTAACTTATACATGGTTATTTTTTGTTCAAGGCCGAGTATTATCTAAGACAATTTTTTTAAGCTCTACACATTCTGGTTTTATGTAGACCCATTCTTTAATTTTTATACAAGGTGCTATACCAATTATAGAAACATAAAATAAAACAAATTAACCATATAATAATATATTTAAACATGATCATATATTGGAATTCAAGACATTGCCTACCTGACAATTAGAACTTAAAAATCTCCTTCCACACTTCCTTTTCCTCTTCTATGCAACACCTTTTTTGTTTGCTCTTTTTTTCTAAATTTATCCTCAAAAAATACTTGTCATACCCCCTTTCTTAATTCTCCACCTATACAAAATAGACGTAGGCCATCCCTTTGCTTTAGATTTTAATTTTTTTTATTTTAGTTAATTTTTTGTATACTATATTTAGTTTTCTTAAATTTAGGTATTTCTCCTTTTTTTTAAAAAATTCTTTATTGTATTTTTCCATTTTTTATTTTTTCCAAGGTAATTTATATATTTTAATATTAAATTTCAAAATTCTATGATTTTATTAAATCTATTAACATTGTGAAATGTTATAGCATTTTAAATGACAATTTCATTATTACTAATAATCTAAATTTTTAAATCTACTTTTGCTAATAGTGTTTTCACTAGCTTAAATGATAAAACATACCAATTCATTAAGATATTCAACTATGCTAGCAAACCATAGAAATCAATATTTCAAAACAACTAGAAATAAACACACCAGGTGCAACCATTTTTAATGAATCTTAATATGTGCTAACTATTATGGTGTGTGTAGGGTTCCCCTAGTTTCTTTGTCATCATATGACATCTCTATCTATGTCACCCTATCCAATGATTCTCTTCTTCTGACACACTCTAAGGGATGAGTTATCCTATATCAACATGATAAATACATAGCATAAAATACAATTGAAATAACACATCAATATGCTCAAAATGTAAATGCATACACTATAACTAACTCATAGTAAAGCAAAAATGTACCGTCATATACCTAAGTAATATCCTACTATCCCATAATAACATATATATCAAGCTTAGTAATAAATATAATCAATATCAAATATGTCCACTATAAATATCCATGAATAGTCAAATAATTTGCTTAACAAGGAATCTAGATGTAACAACAAGGATGATAAATAGATCTATAATAAGCTAATCAATGTACAAAATCAAATAAACAATATTTTGAATTTAAATGATGAGATATGGTAAAAATAAAAATAAAAATTATTTATTGATATTGAAATTAATTAGCAACAAGAGTACTTACCTGTGCACATTTAGATATGATATGGAATGTGCTAGAATGATATTGTATTTGGATTTTAGACCAGTCTTTAGATTTTAAAATTTTTCATTTTGGGGCCTTATACATTTATGTTAGATTTAGATGGTTGCATTGATGATAATGTTTAAATTATATGCATATGTCTAATATAAAATATCAACTATACTTGGATGATACCACTTGGAACCTTTTGGGTTTTCTATCACCTTTACTCTGCTATGTTTATATCTCATGTAAACACTATGATTCTTTGTCATATGATGAAACCATAAATTGATCACCCTTAGAGTGACTATAGGAATAATGTGTTATTGGGTACATGGTGTCAAGCTATTCTAAGGACCCCTCTTTATATAGATACCTACATATCCAATACTTTGAATAGGGCCTCAAACTTATGTAGTTCTCCCCTATGTGTTGGCTTATGTGTATCAAGATGCAACACATGATAAAAGAGTACATAGAATGACCTAGATTGTAACTTGGAAAATATAGATTATGGAATGATCATTCAATACATCAAACCTATAAATTGGTTTTCATAATGATTGATATTAAAATAAAAAAGAATAGCAAAGATTTTCTCACTTGAATACTTGATTGAATGCTTTTGGTAAGTTGCCTTGTGAATTTTTAGGTTTATGTTAGGTGAAAAATGAATGAATATTAATCTTTTATAAATAACAATTGATTTTGGAAATATATCACATTAAATCACTTAGGCCAACCATAAGGATATGTTTCATTTGTAAATTTAATGAATTTAGGGCACTGGATACTTATTTTGGTAAAAGACACTATAGTCGACATACGCATCTGATTAGAACACAAGTGTTCAAGAAGATGAAAAACATGTATAGGTCCAATATTGGTAGAGGATTATGAGAAAATTTTTTATAACATTTTGAGTAGTATATAAAGCTTAGTCATCAAAATAACATATGGTTAGACTAAGAGATAAGTAATAGGCATAAGAGATAACATATGTGAGCCTTTTGGTAGTAAGAAGGTATTAGAACTAAAGGATACAACAATGAAAAGTAATTACCAAGTATACAAGACTGAAGTGTTTGTAATTTATATTTAGTGTCTACATTCTCCCCCTTTAATCTAGTAATGAAATTATTAGTTTAAATAAAAAAATATGCATACCTAGATGTGTATGACATACTTTGTATTTACGTAAGTCAAAATTGAGTGGTTTTCTAGTGACTAACCTAAATCAAAAATCATGTTACAATATATAATTATTCTATATAATATGGAATTGAAATAAGTTGAAATGTTTGAATGTAAAGAGAGTAAGGTTAGGATTACACCTGTGTATCGATGCAACCATATTGCCTTTTGGCAATTTAATTTTAAGATATGTTTTATTGTGAAGATTTGGACCTGAGATTAGGACAATTTGGAAACTTAAAAGTACACATATATAAATATTAGAGGAAATCTTACCCCCAACCTTGGAGAAAAGGCAAGCTACCACTCGACAATTGAGATTATCTCAATATATAACCTAATCATATTTATAACCTAGTGAGCATGAGTGATCTAAGTCAAGTCACACTATAAATATGGTACATGTGGATGATTTTATCAATCCATCCTATAAAATTGGTAAGATTTAGTGATGTAATCACCTTAACCTTGCTAAAATTGAACCAACTACTACAGTAGATTGGCTCAATACCAATCCATAAAAGTTCATCTTGATGTATGCTAAAATCCATAGAAGTATTTTAAATCTAAAAGCTGATTTGATTTTATAATTTAAGGTGCTCTTTTGCATAGAATATGTATTTCATATATGTATCATATTTAAACATGGGTATGAAAATTTTATCAATGTATAAAATACTACCATGAATGTGTATCTAAATCATGTAACTATGCAATTTTGGCCAATTTGTAAACTATGTAAGTGTGGGAGACATATTCCTATGACTTGCCCCCACTAAAGCTGGAGAATTTGAGAACTAGTGTAAGTGTGGAAGACATGTTTCCATAACATTCCCCCTATGTAGTCTAAAAATATTGATTATTAAATATGTGTAGAGGTTATTGATGGTGAAAAAATTCACGTTGATGAATAAACCTTTTCACCTATCATGAAGGTTAAAAATAGAATCATACAAGTTTAAGCGTAAGGGTCTAAGGAATGAGAATTGATTTAAAAAATAAATATAAGTATTTTAAAGTTTTGGGGGTTAATAAATTCAATAATAAATCCAAATCAAGCTTATAAAATTGATCAAACATAACATGAATATTTATGATGTCAAAAAAAATTAACTTATAAATAATGCTTTAATCCAATGTGATAATCACTACTTCAATATTTAATAATTAAATCTCAAATAAGGTATAACTATCATCTGACCTATTTGACATAGCAAAGCCTATAGCATAGACAATCCATTGAAGGACATAATACTCAGATTGATGAAAAATTGTATCTCATATGCATGTTCACATTGCAAAGAGGAAAGAAATAAAATAAACAAGATGAGAAGAAAGATAAATTGAAAATAATAGAAACAAAAATAAATAAAGAAAATAAAAACTAACCAAGATGAATGTAAAAATATAATCTACAATAAAGTTAACAAAAATAAAATAAGCACCTAAACAAAAAAGATCTAAAGTTAATTTAAATGTTAATACTAGTTAATATTAAGATTATTGTTAATGGATTATAAAACTAATAAAGTTAAAAAATACATATTGTTTAACCCTAAAAATGAATCTAGGTGATCTTATTATCAGCCCTAGATTTGATTAAAGGGGTATATAGAAATGAAATGGCACAAGGGTGATAATCAAATATAACATGCTAATTAAATGCTAAACTTAGATATAAGCATACCCTAAATTTATTATACTCAGTATAGGATAAGTATAGAAAATACAACTAAATTATCCATTGAAATGACAAAGAATTAATATACTTAGCCGATTTTGATGCTAACATAGTGTTAGATCTAAAATAGGTAATAAGCAAGATGGAAGATAGTTTTGGAATAGTCATTAGATTGTGGATCTAATGCTTCCAATGCTTTGGATATTAATGTTAGCTTGGGATGGTTGCATCGATGCTATTGTCTAGGTTGAACATAAGTGTCCTATATAGAATACTTGTTGAAAAAATATGTGACCACTTAGATGTTATTGGGTTTGACTTTGACTTCCTATGGTGCATTCAGATTTGGGTCATGGATCGTGGCTCCTCATGAATTTGTAAAAACTTAGTTCTTCATCTTTATGGTGACTTGGGAAAAATGGGTTAGTGGGAATATGGTGTTGAGATGACCCAAAAGACCTCTCTATTAGTGGTGCTAATTACATAGATAATATAATAGAAGAGGGCCTCAGAATCATGTAGTTATCCCCTATGTATTAGATTGTGTTTGAATTACACAATATTGTGAAAATTAAGTACACCAGTGACCTAGCTTACAACTTGGAAAATCTTACTCTTAGGCTACTTATTTATTAATTTAGACTTATATATATGTTGTACCTATGATTGGTATCAAAATAAGAAAGCTTTGTTTAATTAAATACTTGATAAAATACTTTTGATAAGTTGCCTTGGTCTCTTTGGTCTTTTGATAGGTGAGGCATGAATGAGAGTTGATCTTGTATTTATATCAATCCCTTTGGAGTAATAACTCACATTAAAGCATAGTTTGGCCATTATAATATGTTTCATTTGAAAATTGGATGACTTTAGGGCACCATACATTTACTTCAAGTTAAGACACTTGCATCGATGCTAGTGTCTATCCTAAATGTTAGTGTTTAGGAAATAAAAAAGAAGGTACAAGTTCAAACTTGTATATATAGAAGATAAGTACATTTTAAGCATTCTGGGTAAGATAGAAGACCTGGATCATAAACATAAGATAAGTTAGACTAAGAGATATAGGCCAAGGGGCACAAGATAGAGTAGATGCGATACTTGTAAAAGAAAAAATGTTATAAAAATGAGAGGAACAACCAAATTTTGGGTTTTCAAAGTGTATAAGACTAAAGTAATATATAATCATTAAATAGTATCTACATTTCCCTTATTTAATCTAGTGATGAAATTGCTAGTTTAAAGGAAAGGAATGCATACCTGGGTGTATATGCACACCTTTTCTTTGGATGTGCCCAACTTGAGTGCTTTGCTGGTGAGTGACCTATAACCAAGAACATGTTATAGTGTATAATAATTTCATATAATCTATAATTAAAAGTACTTTAAAATTATTGAAATAAAATAAACAAGGTTTAAGGGTACACTTATGTGTCAATGTAACCACCTTATCTATTAGCAAGTTGATATGGAAAAGATGTATCATTGTAAGGCTCTAAAACTAATATTAGGATAATTATAGATAAATATTGAAAATGCATATATCTAAGGTGGGATATATATATATATATATATATATATATATATATATATATATATATATATATATATATATATATATATATATATATAGAGAGAGAGAGAGAGAGAGAGAGAGAGAGAGAGAGCCATGCCCCCAACTTTGGAGCAAAGGTGAGTTTCCACATATAAATTAATATTAACTCAACTATGAAACCTAATGATACTTATAACTTGGTGAGGCTAGATGATATAATCAAGTCCAACCTAAAAACTTAGAAATATTGAGTGATTCGATCACCTCAATCATATCAAAAAGTGAACTAACTACTATAGTAGATTGACTCAATAAAATATATAAAATTTCATGGGGTATCAATATGAAAAACTCCATGATGTGGTAATAGTCCATAAAAGTGTTTAAGAACCTGAAACTATTTTGGATTTGGCAATATTAGGCAATGTTTCATAGCATATGCACCTTATATATGTCTCTTACTAAAACTGTGTATAGCAATATTACCAATGTATAAAATTTTACCACTATTGTGAATCTAAATCATATAAATGTGTGCTTTGTCCAACTCAAAAAATTGTGTAAGTGTGGAAGACATGATTCCAAAGCATGCTCCCACTATATATGGATAAATTTAAAAATTGATATAAGTACCAAAGTGGAAAACATATTTCCAAAACATGCCTCCATTGTAATTTGGAGATGTTGAACACTAAAAAAGTGTGAAGAATTTGCTTCTAAAGCATGCTACTAATGAATATGAGAAATGTGAATGTGTGGAAGCCAAGGCCATATGATACACTCCTAATGAATCTAAGAATTGATATAATTATCACATATTGAATGAATGTAGAGAACATGCTTCCAAAACATGCTCCATTAAATCTAAAAACTAATATAAGTGCCATATATTGAATGAGTATGAAGAACATGCTTTGAAAGTATGCCCCCACTAAGTATTAAAACTGATATAAGTACCATATAATGAATGAGTGTGGAGAACGTGTTTCTAGAGCATGTCCTCATTACATCAAAAAATTGTGGCAAGTGTGGAAAACATGTCGATAGTAATATTTCCCTTTTGAGGTGATGGAAAGATAGGAACTGGTAGTTACCTCAATTCAAAAGGATAAGATAACTATATAATGTATGAATGTAACTATATAGGATATAAAAGGAACATGTCTAGGTAGATATAACATTGAATCACATAGAACCAATGTAATCACATGTAGCCCTATGATGCACGATAAAAATCATGGCAACATCTAGATAGTAATATTACAATCTCAATAAGCAAAGAAGAACACATACTTAAGCACTCAAAATCAAGACAAAATATAATGGTCTAAGGAGACCATAAATAAGGGGCATGTTCAAATGCTATACAATCAAAGGGACATGACTTAGTCAAATGTCTATAAAGGAAAGAATAACATTTAAATGTTTATACAATAAATAATGGCATATGCAAATGATAATGAAAACATACATATACATGGGGGCCACAAGAAAAGGAGCATATTTGAATGCTTAAAAAATCAAGACAATAGCAAGGCAAGACACTCAAGAAAGTGCAGAAAATAAATCCTAAACAACCAACATAAACATGTCATATTAGCCCATGGATCAAGCGTGTTAAAAAAATGTCAAGTGTATAACATATCAAATGCCTTATGTAATATATAGTCATAGATAAAGGCATGTGTAAGTACATATGTAAGATCAAACATGATAATGTAGAGTGATCATAAAATAATTTAACCTATGTGTATCAATATAAAATAAGTGGATGCCACCAATGTCTACATGAAATGAGTAGTGGGAAGGCCCAACATATAAAATAAAAATAGATCATGTATTTGTGTATGCCTATATCACACTCAAGTATAAGTATGACACATATGTTTATGTAGGAGTAATTAATATGCCATCCATTAAGATGTAACTAACACATATATGGAAAGGAACTAATAGAACACATAGGTGCTGAAATAATTTTTGGATTTTTTATTTTTTTTTAAATTTTTTTGGTATTTGTGGAATGTTTTGAAAAGTCCACCCTATGATCCCATCTAATTGATGAGAATCATTGAGGATTGGTGTAAGTGTAACCTTTATAGAAAAATATGTGTTATATGTGTGTATATTAGAAGTGTTTTGATATGAGGATGGGCTTGTAGTATCCCCCTTTGTAACCATATTTACAACTTAGGATTTTTCAAGTGTCTCTTGCTTTTTGAACTCTTTTGATATAAATCCTAGATTAAATATTTGATGTGAACATTGCTCTTTTTGTGATGGTATATTTTATATTTGTGATTTATTCTTTGACTTATTCTCATTTGTAAGTTGTTATTTACATTGGCCAAATGCATCTTTAAATTATTTGCATTAATAATCCCAATATAGCACAAGCCTTGATGGTCATTCTAATCATATATGGAAATAGGATGAGTGTTGCCTTAGGAATGTTTTCCAAATCCTTGACCATGATAACCAAATTTTTGTAAATATTTTAATACAAAACTACAGTGTTTAAAAAGTTAAGCATCATTTTTGAGAGGCAAATTTGTATCCTTTTATTGATATGATTTACTTTGTGAACCTTTTTGTATCTCTAAGTTTGGTATTTTTAATAGTTTTTTCTCTAATTTACCTTTGGTACCCATATTTTTTATTTTGGCACTTGTGATTTAGGATAAGTACTCATAATTTGAATGGGTTTCTTGGTAGACATATCAATGATAGGATCAACACTATGTTTGTGACTTTATATTTGGTTCTTCAATGCAAAACAATGATCGGTATGATGCCCATGTATTATTTGATATGCACACTAATATTTGGATTTGTGTATATGATGTACATGAGATAATTTGATCACTTTGTCTCTAATAATTTATCTTAATATCTCACTTTCTATTTTAGTAACCTTTAGAATAATACTTGAATCACTTATTTTATATGTGTTGTGTTGCAGGTTTTCATTTGGATAGGAAACCTTATTGGGCATAACATTGGTAGAAGAAGATGAAAATACATGATTAACACTATCATGTGTTACATTATGTAGGTATGTGACTTGATTTTTTAACTCCTTTATTAACTTGCTTATACTAGTGGTTTGATCTTAAATACAAGAATCTGAAGTTAACTTTTGAAGGAAAAAACCCTAATATACAAATTAGGGTTTTAGTTCAACAAAAAATATGCCAAATGAATATGAATCAATATAAAGTGAATTATTTTGAAATTTTATAATATGAAATAGTTTTTCAATAAAATAGGAAATATAATGCACCTATACAAATATGGAAATAAAATTATAATGTACTACTTGTAGGTCTACATTTACTAAAAATAGTAAAATGCTAAATTTGTCAAATCCATACAATATTTTATATAAAAAAGAAGTTTTTGTCCATATCAACATAAATATTAAATACTTATAAGGAATTTTAAATTTGATATATTATGAATCATAAATTAGACAAACAATGTAGAATGTTTCATGATCAAAACACTACAATAGTCTAAAGAAAGAATTAATAATTGCGATACATTGGGAATAATTTTTGAAGATATGAGAGATTTTTTTGAGTAAAATATATTTTTTGATGAAACTCAAAAATTAATTTTAATATAAGTACACCATTATCTTGTATGCCAATATCTACTAAAAATAGTAAATTACAAAAATTGAAAAATTCATACCAAAATTTAGTGAACAAAAAGAGGTTTTTGAATATACCAATCTGATTATAAAATACCTTTAAGGAATTTTAAAATGAACCTATTTGGAGGCCAAAATGTGCCAATCAAGTAATAATTCTCTTATAAGAATATGCACACAAAGCCCTTGTGACCAAAAGAGGGTAAAACCCTAGAGTAAAATTTCATATCTCAAAATCCATCATAACAAGTTGAAATCTTAAGAGGATTATAATCCATAGATTAGATTTTTTTGCATTCACATAGATTGGGTTCACCAAATATTTAACCCTAAAAATTAATCCAGGTGATCTTATTATTAGCCCTAGGTTTGATTAAAGGGGTATATAGAAATGAAATGGTAGAAGGGTGATAATCAAATATATAACAAATCAATTAAATGCTAAACTCATATATAAGCCTACACTAAATTTATTATGCTGAGTATAAGTTAAATATAGAAAGTATAAGTAATCTATGTATGAAAATGATAAATAAGTAATATACTTAATTGGTTCTAATGTTAACACAATGTTGGATTTAGAACATGCAAGAAACAAGCTAGAAGGCATTTCTAGAACAATTTTTAGATTTTGGATCTAATGATTTTGGTGCTCTGGACATTAACATAAGCTTGGGATAGTTATGTTAATGATACTATCTAGGTTTGATGTAAGTGTATTGTATAAAATAATTGATGAAAAGAGATTGAAACACATGGATTCTTATAGGTTTGACTTCACCTTTACTCTTATGTATTTAGATCTAGGTCATGAACTGTCACTCCTCATGAATTTGTAAAACCACCCTAGTTCTTCATCTTCATGGTGACTATTGGGAAAAATGAGTTAGTGGGAACATAGTGTCAGGATGACCCCAAAGACCTTACCATCAGTGATCACTACCTACATAGCCAATAATCTAAAAGAGGGTCTCAAACTTATTTAGTTCTCCCCTACATGTTGGATTATGTGTGAATTATACAATATTGTGTAAAATAAGTACAACAATGACCTAGCTTGTAACTTGACAAATAAGGCTCTTGGGCTGCTCCTTTATTATTTTAGACCTATAGATGTGTTCTACCTATGAATAGTGTGGAAATGGGGAAGAATTGTTAAATTAAATGCTTGATAGAGTGCTTTTGATAAGTTTCCTTGGTCTCTTTGGTCTTTTCATAGGTGAGGAATGAATAAGGGTTGATCTTGTATTTATGTCAATCCATTTGGAGTAACAACTCATATTAAATAACTTAGGTTGACCGTTAGGATACATTTCATTTGTAAATTAGATGATTTTATGGTAGTGGACATTTATGTCGAGTCAGGAAACTTGCATCTAAACTAGTGTCTATCCTGGACATTAGTGTCAAGGGAGTAAGAAAGTAGGTACATATTTAGAACTTACAAAGATGAAAGATAAGTGTATTTCAAGCATTATTGGTAAGATAGAAGACTTGGGTCACTAACATAAGACTCATTGGACTAAGATATATAGATCAAATGATACAATATAAAGTATATGCGAGGGTTTTAGAAGTGAGAAAGGTCTATAACTGAGAGAAACAACTAAGGTCTAAATTTACCAAGTGTATAAGACTAAGGTGATATATAATCATAAAATAGTGTCTACATAGATAAAAAATAAGAAAATTAACTAAGACTATGAAACTATAAAGAAAATAAATTGAAAAACTAAGAGAACAAAACATAAAATAAGACTAAACAAAATTAACCATATAAGAGAATAAGAAAATACTAAATAATTAGGAAATAAAGACTATGAAAATTGTAAAAGATTGACTTAAGAGAGTAAAATGAAAATAATTCATTGAGAAAACTTCATTTATGAAACTGATTATAAACAAGTCTTGAAAATAAGATCACTATATAATTGAAAGTCCAATAATCTACCATAAAATGCGATATTTTCATCAGTATTTGGGTGAAATAAATTTAATTTATGTGCATATAATTACATATTTTCAATCATCAGAGAGATTAATATTTTACAATTTTTATCTAATCAATTATAAATGAATAAAAAAACCTAGATAAACTTGTGTTATTCAAGAAAATTACTTCATCGTCAGAGAAGATATTGTTCAGTCTATCTACAAATGATTATCAATGTCAAAGATGCTTGCACAAAAATAATAAAGATATATGACTTTGAAATCAAATAACCCTTAGTATGTGTGTGTTTTTCTCCCCTTTATAATCTCCTTCAAGTCTCTTTTATAATGCTCACTTAACAAAGTAGTTAAGTTTTTAATTTGTAACTACCTTTTATCAACTTTAAAATATAAAGTTAAATTTAAAATAAAAGGTAATTAACTTAAATAAGTCTAATAATTTATAATAAAGTATTATACCATAGTATTTATATTTTTGAACTCAATAAATTTCAAGAGACTTAAGAATAATTCAAAATATAGACCAACACAAAAAAATATAATGGGTGGGGCCCTCATACTTGTTTAACAATATTAACAAATTATTTGCATGTAAATATACTTAAATGATCAATAAACTATAATGAGTGATTTAAAAAAAAATCATAATGCATTCCATAAAATAACATAGCATGTTATAATTGACTAAACACAATATGTCAAAATGTTGAGTGAGTAATCTAATTACCATAAAAAATGCCACAGTAACACTTATTCCACGTTATATTAAAATAAATATTTCACCATATACCTTATAACCAAATCTAGTTAGCAACTTCAAGAAGACATCCATTACCACTAAACAATTCATGCATTTGATAAAATATACCTTGATAAATCTTATGCATGAAACTAAGCTTCTAACTTTCAATAAACTACATATATCGACTAATAGAAAACCATTTCAAAGTTACACCAATTTACGATAATATAGAATCTATATTAAGCATGTGAATTGTAACTAAAATCATAATGATGCTGCACACCCAAAAGAGGTAGATTATTGATAAAAACCATAGTTATAATATAGACAGATAAACCTTGAATACACCTTCATGTCTATAATTCATATATAAAAACCTGAGCTTATATTACATATAACCATAGTCACAATGAACCCTACAAGCTCTTCTATGTATCCAACACAAAAAACTATGACATACCAAATACAAAACATGCATGTAAAGAACCATTTGCACACAAACAAATAAAAATCATGGTCTATTTTTGGAACCTCTAAGAAATCAATGAATGATAGATACTGGACTTGAACCTATATGCAATAATATGGTCCAAAGATCTCAAATTTGCTATAGACAAAATAAGTATTCAAAACAAACCACTTGGCTGAAATTAAAATGGTCGAACTACCTCGTCAACTAATTCTATATAAAACATTATGCCTAAAATAAATAAAAAAGATACCTAATGCTATATACATTTTCAACATGAATTATTTAGTCTAAATTTTCATTATATATATATATATATATATATATATATATATATATATATATATATATATATGACTAGAAAATAAGAGAGATGAAACCCATACCAAAAAAAACCATCCTTCATTTGGTTGAAAATAACCATTTTCATATCCTTTTATACCATGTTAAAATTGACAACAAAATGGTTGTCATATTATGTTACTTTTGGTTTAGAGTGATGATCATTTGGCCATTAAATTTAACATAATAAAAATTACTATAGGTGATCATTATCAGAATTCCAGACAATAAGGTAACATTTCCACATGAAATAATTTTTACTCAAAATTTTCCCCTTTTAAACACAACTTCTAAGATATATGAGTTAAACTCATACTTAAAATATGAACAAGCCAAGAACTTAATGCACATGGCTATTATATTTCTAATGTATTAACCAAGAAAATCATATATGCATCATCAAGGCATGACATGTAGGTAAGACACAACTAGCCTTTCAATAATCAAGAAAACACAAACCACCATGTGAATCAAAAACGAAATTGGTGAATATATATTGATCCTTCAAAATATATTAATATGCTTTCATAATGAGAGAAATGATAATAAAGTTTTCCACTAATGTTTTTCATTTCAACCACTTATCTACCATTATTGACTGCAGGCAATTGTAAATACAACACTTATTCTCAACAAAAATGTATTCTTTATCCAAAATAAAACATAACACTGATCATCATACCTACCAATAAATTTGAGCATATAAAATCTACACATAGCGAAGTTAAATTTCTTGTTCTACCTCCAAAACCAATTGCATAGGGTCTACCTTACACCATAAATCTTGAATCAAATGAGGATAAAATTAATAACTGAATGTTTTATTATGGATTCATTACCAAAATTTTCAATGAATGTGATAGTGCCAATGTTTCCTAAATGTTTGTGGAATAAATGAAATCCACCGAATACTACTACCAAACCAATGCATTTATTAATGAATAATGGATTTAAAAAAAAAACACATTTTTTGCATTATTAGAAGATTCCACTATATCTTGGTATTATATTTCACCAACCACCAAACCAAAGTGAGGACATAGATTAAATATCTAATATTTTTCAAAGTGAGTCATTATTCTCACTATCTTCTTGCCTTCTTTTCAGAATCACTTTAATTACTACCATAAAAAACCAAACAAGTCACCACCATATATGTTAACCAAAATCAAATAAATTCAAGGTTTATCAATATGAAAGCTTCCAAAACTATGGTAGGCCAAAGGTTTGTTTGGTCATGCTTATGAAATCATAGGTCGATAATATAATTGAAACTTACAATTTCAAGCACGTGTTTCAAAATTGAGCCCAAAAAGAGTTTGAATGTGTAATTAATACATGAAAAATTATAATTTATTGAAACATATTCATTGCCAACGGATTATTATGTTAGTATCATAATGATTATAATGCCAATGACTTGCAAATTTAAATTTCATAGATGTTTGAGAATTATGAAATCAATCGTAACCTTTTAACTATAGAAAATTGATCAAATAAGCTATGTAATATTTGATTGCTTAAATGATGTTACAGACATTTTTAATTAATTAACATAGTGTAATATTACATTTAAACATACACACAATAAATGATCATTAAATGTATGTAAACAAGTTGGCCCCACTAATGTAGGTTTAAGTTTATGACATAAATCATCAATATGCCAAAATTGGAAACATGTCAAGACTTTCAGAAGAGAAAGGGGGTGATAAAAATAGGTATAAAGATGATGACCTTGCTAGACAGTTTCACTTGTGAAATTGGGTTGCAATTATATATTGCCTTTAAGAACAAAATTAACTTGAAAGTGTGATCCAATTTTAATCATTTCTCAATAAACTATGTACAAATCCATTCCAAGATTTTAAAATTAAGGGATGTGTGGTTTGGAGAGCATGGCATAAATAATAGGAAATATTAAAATAGGGAAGTTTGGGCTAGATGAAAATCAATGCACTAGATTAGAATATCAATTATGAAAGCAAGTAATATTAATAACAACATAATATTTGGTACTTATTTCTTTATAAAATAATAATAATAAATTAAGAGAGTATTCAAAATCTACTTACAATAATATGGCATGAATTTTGTCTTTTCCTTCATAAAGATGAAAATCTCACAACTACGACAAAAGAGTTTGACACAAACTAAAATGAAAGAAAAGAAAGAATGGAAAAAAACAAGAACATGATAGAAAAAGTCAACAAAATATATACAAGAGGAAAAGAGAAACAAAAATATTTAACCGACATCAAAAATATCCCACTATGAGATAAAATGAAGGTTAAACCAATGTTGAAACTAACAAAAGCAAAGAAATAAAAATTAATCAATAAAAATAGTAATAAAATAGTTGAAGTGGTCTCTTTCATCATAATTATAATATAAAACATTAATTTCATCATGAATACATTCATCACATGTCAAACTCTAATCTTTAAAATCAACAAGACAACATGATAAACACATTAAAAGTCCTTGAATAATAGAATAAAAATCACTGAATCATCACTATGCGTGGTTTTAGTGATCTCTTGTTCTTGTATTGTATATGAAATATTATTTGTATGATTCAGAAATAAATGAAGATTTTTGAAGTTAAGATAAAAACATGATTTGATTATTCAAGTGTATCTTCCATATTGATATTTATTAAACAGTTTTGAATATTTTTAGGTTTGAAATATTCAATAAGAGTAATTGTTTCAAAATCTAAGGGGTCATAAAATTTGAAATATTCATAATCTATGTTATTAATCAAGTCTCCTAACTATGATATTGGGAAATAAGAATAATGAATGTGTCGTACTCACTTGTTAATGCCACATCATGATTTGAAAAATCTAGAAAATCAAACTTTTCATATTCAATTTTCATCAATTGATTGCTTTGTCCAATATCTATAGCATCAAGATTTTCAAATTTCTTTTCTATTGTTATAGCATTAACTCAAGCATTTCATAAATCAAAACTTTCTTCTTGAGTGTGGTCTTTTGAATCAAAAATGATAAAATAATTATCAAAACATTTATAATTAGATTTAAGATTTTAATAAACAATTATAAAGTCACAAGGAGAAGAATTATTTTTATTGAGAAAGCAAACAAATTCTAACTCCAAAAGAATTTCTTTATCTAAATTTGGATTTTCTAGGTTAGAACTCTTCAAAACATCTTCATCTTCTGCATTAACTATATTAGGAGTAATTGTGTCTAACAATATTTTTTACTAGTAAATAAATTAGAATTAAGAAAAATGACATTATTATATGATTACTTATATAAATCAGATGAATTAGATTAATCTAATTCTAAATCTGATGAAAAATTAATATTTTGTTCTAAATCGAAACATTTTGATGAAAAATATGAACTATATTCTAATTCTTGAGAGTCTCATTTTCATTGTTTAATGTTATGATTTGGTCATAGACAAAAATATAGAATTATTTTTAGGAAACTTATGTTCAAAATCCAACATTAAAGAATTTTTTTTTTTGCATTTGAACATATAATGATTGATCAAATAAAGCTTACAAAAATCTTGATTTTTCTTTCGAAATGTGAGCAAATCTCAACACTGAGCTAAAGTCAACAATACCAAATTTTTAAATAGTTTTAGCATAATTATCAAGTTGATTATTTTCCAATAGAGGAATAAAATTTCACTACTTGTTCTGAAAGAAGTAGGTATTTCATTTAATTTCTAAAGAAAGTGCAATAAATATTCTACCATGGATTCATTTTCTTCTAAAGAAAGCATAAACCAAGTAGTTATAATTTAGTCTACTTAATTTTTTTATTAAGTTTTTGATGTAAATCCATTCTCGAGTGAGCTCATCCATATTTTTCATAACTTATCAGAAATATTCATCAAATTAAAATCAAAATCTGGACTACCAATTAATAAAACTATAAACTAAAAATTGGTGACCAGTTATGGTAATGGGTTAGGATGTAAAATAATTGAAGGCAAGAGTGAATAATTATAGAAAGAAATAAACTTGATTTAAAAGTCCCCAATGGAGTCACCAAATTTGTTTATGATGAAAAATGTCACACCAATAAATCAACTCTTTCGCCTATTGCAAAGGTTAAAATGGAATTGTACCAGTTTAATCGTAAGGGTCTAATGAATAAGAATTGATTCTAAACGTGCATAGAAAGGTTGTTTAAGTTCCTAAGATTAATATATTTAATAATAAATATCAACCATGTCAAGAAGAATATACTTATAAATAATGTTTTGATCCAATATGTTAATCACTACTTCAATATTTAATAAATCAATCTCAAATAAAGTATATACTATCATCTAACCTATATGACAGAGGAAAGGCTATGGGTTAGGAAATCCCTTGAAGGATAAAATACTTATATTGATGAAAAATTATATCTCATATACATGTTCATATTGCAAAGAGGTAAAAAAGAAAACAAACAAGAGAAGAAGAAAGAGAAACCAAAAAGAACATAAAAAACAAGAAAGTAAGAAAATAAAATCTAACCAATATGAATGAAAAAATCTAATCCACAATAACTAAAAAAAAGAAAACAAACACCTAAACATAAAAAGATCTAAATTTAATCTAGACGTTAAGACTAGTTAAGATTAAGACTATTATTAGTGGATTAGAAAACTAATAAAATTAAAACTCCAGATAAAATATTAAGAAAATCAATTAAGACTAAGAAAATACATAAAAAAATCTAAAAATCAAGAGAATAAAACATACAATAAGACTAAATAAAACTATCTATATAAGAGAATAAGAAACTACTAAACAATTAAGAAATAAATAGAGTGAAACTTGTAAAAGAATCAGCTTAAGATAGTAAAATGAGAATAATTTATTGAGAAAACTTCATTTATGAAACTGATTACAAACAAATATCCAAAACAAGATCATTATACAATTGAGAGTCCAATAATTTATCACAAAATGTGATGTTTTCATCATTATTTAGGGAACATACATTATTTTTTGTGCATATGACTGCATATCTACAATCATCAAAGATATTAATACTTGATAATATTTAGATAATCAGTTATAAATGAATCAAGAAACCTAGATATCCTTGTGTTATTCAAGTATATTACCTTATCATTAGAGAAGATATTGTTCAATTTATCTATAAGTGATTATCGATCTCATAGATTCTTGCATGAAAAGAAGAAAGATATGTAACTTTGAAATCAAAGAGCCCTTATTACATGTGTATTTTTCACACCTTTTTAATCTCTTTCAAGTCTCTTTTATAATACTCACTTAACAAGTAGTTAAGTTTTTAAGTTGTAACTACCTTTATCAACTTTAAAATATAAATTTAACTTTAAAATAAAAGGTAATTAACTTAAGTAAGTCTAATACTTTATAATAAAATATTATAATGCTCACTTAACAATGTACTTAAGTTTTTAAGTTGTAACTACCTTTTATCAACTTTAAAATATAAAATTAACTTTAAAGTAAAAGGTAATTAACTTAAATAAGTCTAATATTTTTATAATAAAATGTTATATCATAAATTTTATATTTATAAACTCAATAAAGTTTAAGAGACCCAAAAATAATTCAAAATATAGACCAACATGAACAAATTTAATGGGTGGGGCCCTCATACTTGTTTAACAACATTACAAACCATTTGCATGTAAATATACTTAAATGATCAATAAACTATAATTAATGATTTAAAAAAAAATCATAATGACTCATAATACATACAATAACGTAGCATATTATAATTGACAAAACACAATATGTCAAAATGTTGAATGAGTAATTTGATTAACCATAAAAAAATGCCACTATAACACTTATTCTAGCTTATTTTAAAACAACTCTTTCACCATATACCTTATAACCAACACTAGTTAGCAACTTTAAGAAGACATTTATTACCACTAAACAATGCACACATTTGATAAAATATACACTAATAAATCTTAAAGACTCAGGTATCTTATAAAACTAATATGTTATCCATTTATGCATGAAACCAAGCTTCCAACTTTCAAGAAACTACATATATCAACTGATAGAAAACCATTACAAAGCTCCACAAATTTCCAATAATATAGACTCTGTATAAAGCATTTACATTGTAGATGAAAAAACAATGATGATGCATACCAAAATAAGCAGATTGTTCATAAAAACCATGGCTATAATATCCATAGATAAACCTTAAATGCACCTTCATGTCTAAAATTCATATATGAAAACTTGAGATTATATTGCATATAATCATAGTCACAATGAACCCTGAAAGCTCTTCTATGTATCCAACACAAAAGACTATGACATACCAAACAAGAATCATACATGTAAAGAACCATTTTAAAGTGGACAAATAAAAGCCATTGTCTATTTCCAAAACCTCTGAGAAATTAATGAATGATAGAAACTGGTCTTGAAACATGTATTTAAAGAATATGGCCCAAAGATCTCATATTTTCTATAAACAAAACAAGTCCTCAAAACAAAGCACTCAGCTGAAACTAAAATGGCTGAACTACCTCATCAATAAAATAGCCAATTATTTATAAACCATTATTCTTGAAAGAAATGAATAAGATCCCTAACACTATATACATTTTCAACATGAATTATTTAGTTTAAAATTTGATTAAAAAAATTAATTTGAGAACAAGAGAGATGAAACTCATACTGAAATAAAACATCCTTCATTTGGTTGAAAATGACCATTTTTTGTATATTTTTATACTAGTTTAAAATTTACATCCAAATGGATATCATACTATGTTATTTATAATTTACAATGATGGTCATTTGGCCATCAAATTTAAAATAATAGAAATTTATGTAGGTGATCATTATCAGAATTTCAGACAACAAAGTAACATTTCAACATGAAATATTTTTAACTTAGAATTTTACCCTTTTCAACACAACTTCTAAGATTTAGAGGTTAAACTTAGACATCAAATATGAACAAGCCAAGAACTTAATGCATAAGGCTACTATATTTTTGATTTATCAACCAAGAAAACAATACATCATCATCAAGGCATGATATGTAGGTAATACACAATCAACCATTCAAACATCAAGAAATAACAACCACCATGTGAATCAAAAGAGAAAGTGGTGAGTATCTATTGTTCCTTTAAAATATATTAATATGCTTTCATAATGACATAAATGATAGTTTTTTTTTCATTTCAACCACTTGTCTACCATTATTGACTACATCAACTGTAAATAAGACACTTATTATCAACCAAAATGTATTATTTATCCAAAACAAAACATAAAATTGGTCAATCATACCTACCAATAAATCTGAGCATATAAAATCTACACATAACCTAGTTAAAATTATTGTTTTGTCTCCAAAACTAGTTGCATAGGGTTTGACTTATACCATAAATCTTGAATAAAATGAGGATACAAGTAATAACTAAATATTTTATTGTGGCTTCATTCCCAATATTTTAAATGAATGTGGTTGTGCCAATGTGTTCTCTAATTTGGTGGAATAAATTGAAACACCCAAATACTATCACCAAACAAATACATTTATTAATGAGCAATAGATTTAACAACATTACTTGTATTACTAGAAGATTACATTATATCTTGGTATTATATTTTACCAACCACCAAACCAAAGTGAGGACACAAATTTAAATATCTAAGATTTTAGAAAGTGAGAGGTGGTTCTTGCTATCTCCTTATCTTCATTTTGGAATCACTTTAATTAATAACCTCAAAAAATAAATAACAAGTCACCATTACATTTATTAACTAAACCCAAATAAATTCAAGGTTTATCAATATGAAATCTTCCAAAGCTATGGCAGGCCAAAAGTTTGTTTGGTCATGTTTATGAAACCATAGATGGAAAATATTATTGAAACTTACAATTTCAAGCACGTGTTTCAAAATTGAGCCCAAAGATAGTTTGAATGTGAAACCAATACATGAAAATTGGAACTTATTTAGACATATTCATTGGGAAAGCAATATTATGTTATGATCATAATGATTCAAATGCCACTGGTTTGTAACTTTAAATTTCATATACATTTGAAAACTATGATGTCAATTGTAACCTTTTGACTATAACAAATTGATCAAGTAAGATATGCAATATCTGATTGCTTAAATAATGTTATGAACATTTTAAATCAACTAACATAGTGTAATATCAGATTTAAACATACACATAAGAAATGATATTAAATATATGCAAATAATTTGGCGCCAATGACGAAATTTTAAACTTCATGACATAAATCATCAATATGGTAGAATTGGAAACATGTCAAGACTTTCATAAAAGATAGAGGGTGATAAAAATAGGTATACCAAAGGTCATGAATTTGTCCATCCCCTCACTAAAATATGAAACTGTGATACCCATGCCTCTATGGCATTACCCTATTGATATGCCACCATTTTTAGGTGAGAGAAAGTAGGAACTCATAGTTACCTTACCTTAAAAGTATAAAATAATTGTGTAATTTGTGTATGGATCATGTAGCATATAGGAGTAGTATGTCTAAGTAGATATAACAATGAGGTACATAGTATGTGATAATATCAAACCCTAAAATGCATGATGTGAATCATGGTAATGTCTAGATAGTAACAATACAAGCTCAACAAGTAATCAAACACACACATAAGAGTACTTAAAAGAAAATCAAAAGACAATGGTATAAGGAGACCTTAAGTAAGGGGAATGTTTAAATGCCATAAAATAGTATGGACATGACTTAATCAGATGTCCACCAAACATATGAAGACACGTTTAAATGTCCACATACAAAAAACTATGACATATGCAAATGTCATAATAGGAAAACATAGGCATAGGGACCATAATAAATTGAGCATATTCAAGTACTTAAACAAGAAATACAATGCACGATAATAAAAAATAAGGAATGCACTCAAGGAAGTGTAAAAAGGAAATCATGGAATCATAAGAAACCAACATAAACATATCTACTAGTCTCTAGATATATGTACTAGTAAAAAATGTTAAGTACATAGCATATCAAGTACACTGTGAAATGTATAAGCATGGATAAAGGCATGTGTAAGTATATAAGATCAAACATGATAGTGTAAAATGATCATAAAATAATATAACATGGGTGTATTATGATCAAAGAAGTGGATACCTACAATGTCTAGATGACATGAGTAGAGGGAAGGCCCAACATCATAAAGTGCATAGATCATGTGCTTGGGTATGCCTATATGATACTCAAAATATGCATATAAAACTAGATGATACACTATCTAACAACATGGAACTAAAAACATAGATGCCAAGGAGATAATAATGTATTTAAATACTGAATATTTTATGATTTATGATTTATTTATTTTTTTAGAATTTTACAACTAATTTAGTCTAACACATCTTCAAATTCAGGAGCCAAGGTGCTTCACGATGGCCTTGTTTTCCAAAACTATTTATAATGCTTTATTTCCAATTATTATATATTTTCTAGTAACTCTTTATGATAAACTATGGATATCTTCCTTTCATCATATCCATCATGTGGGATATGATTTTTTTTGTTATCATGTTAGAAATCAAGGTATTGGCATGTGGCACTAATATTTGCTTGTGTGTCGATCAACCAATGTTGTCCGAGATGTAGAGTCAATTTTGGTCCACATGAAATGGGTACTATGATGTACCTAAGAGATCTTATAAAAGCTACAAAATATCATAACTCATATATATTATGTCCAATCTATTATAGTGTGGTAATACTATAACTTATGTTCCAAGTGTTTATGTCCACATTGAGATGATGGTAGAAAACTCTACCAATATTTATTTTAATGGTTAAAGCATCATGCCTTGGTAATTTTTAAGGATGGCTCTCTTCTAAAGAATTTTAAGTATTGGGTATTTTTCATTTTTTTAGGCACAATTTGTATGTGCCTTTCACTCTTGTATTTCTAAGTTTAGTTTTTCAATACCTCACAATGATTTGTATGATGGCCAGTGATCCGATGATAGTTAAAATATGGTAATAATTCTTTAAGAAAAATCCTACTCCTTGATCTTCCTGTTAGGAGGTAAAAAATATAGAAATTATACAAGATAGTATAGGGTTAAGAATATATAAATGATTAGACTATGTGGTAGTTACTGAGCAGATCAAAAAATAAATTTCTAAACTATTCATCTAATGATTTTTTATGTTAGGTTAACCAAATGTTTAAACCTAAATTTAGATGGGTCAATATAGTATAGGATTAAGAATATATAAATTAATAAGCACAAGGGTGATAAACTGATATATAATAGGCCAATTAATTTACAAACTTAGATAAACAATATTCTAAATTTAAATTTTAAGATATGCTAAAAAGATAAAGTAAAACTATTGATTGATATTGCAATGAATTAGAAATAAGAGTAATTAGCTAGTTTACTATGCACATGCATATCTGATATTAAATAGATTAGAATTAGACTAGATCTAGATTTTGAATTAGTCACCAGATTCTAGAATTTTACATTCTATGGCCTTAGATTCTTGTAAACCCTGACTTACCCTAAATATTGGCATTATAGATCCTAAAGTGCTAGATATTACAGCTGTACATTCTCCTTAGTAGTATCAAAAATTTATTACACCGGATTCATAATGGGGAGATACCTATGAGCATTTTTTGGATAAGATCATACATGATAGTATTTTCTTTTCTAATATCCCAAAAATGCAAAAAAATAAAAAAATACAAAAATATTTTTAGCATTTTCATGTTCTATTGGTTCCTTGGCATCTATGTTGTTAGTTACATATTGTAGATAACATATCATCTATTTCTATATACACATATTTCACACATATTTGGAGTGTGATAAAAGCATTACCAGGCACATGATCTATACACTTTTAGATGTTGGGCCTTCCCTCTACTCTTTTCATATGGACATTGGGGACATCCACTTATTTGATCATGATACATACATGTTATATCATTCTATGAGCTTGTTAAGTTATAATGTTTGAGCTTATATAAATACACGTACATTTATTTATGCTTATATATTTTGTAGTGTACTTGATATGCTGTGCACTTAATATTTTTTGATAACACATATATCGAGGGATTAGCATGACATGTTTATTCTAGTTACTTTTATTTCATGCTTTCCTTTTATGCACTTCCTTAAGTGTCTTACCTTGTTTGCTTTTATCTTGATTGTTTGAGCATTTGAATATGTTCCATTGTTTTTCACTTCCATCCCTTTATTCACTTAGTTTGACATTTGAATACATCATTATGTGTTTTATGGAAATTTTAATATGTCATTGATTGCCTTGTGGACATTTGACTATGTCATGTCCCTTTGATTGTGTGGCATTTGAACATGCCCCTTATTTGAGGTCTCCTTGGACCATTGTTTTTAGATTTAATTTTGAGTGCTTTTGTGTGTGTGTTTGATTAATTGTTGAGATTGTACTATTACTATCTAGATTTTTCCATGATTCACATCATGCATCTTAGGATTTGATGTGATCATGTACTATGTACCTCATTGATATATCTACCTAGACATGATATTTTTATATTATACAAGATCCTTAAACATATTATATAATTGTCTTATCTTTTTGAGGTATGGTTACTACCAATTTATACATCAAATCACCTCAAAATGGGGGACATATTAGTGGGTGCATGTCATAAGGCATGGATTTCACACCTTTATAATTTTTGATTTTAGTGGGGGTGTGCCCAAAAGGCACAAATTTCACACTTATTAAATTATAAACATTATCAAACTATAGTGGGGGCATGTTATACAAATATGTCCTACATAAACTAGTTCCCAAATTCTCTAAATTTAATTGGGGTATGTCATAGGAATATGTCTTCCAAACTTACACAATTTTCAATTTTAGTCAAATTGCATAATTATATGATTCATATTCACATTTGTGATAACATTCTATGCATTGATACCATTTTTATACCCATGTTTTAGATTGAGACATATATGAGATGCATATTCCATGAAAAATAACACCTTAAATTGCAAAATAAAATTATTTAACCCTAAAATGTTTTAGTCTAAGGTGAACTTATCATTAACCCTTATATTTTATATTAAAGGGGTATATATAAATGAAATGACCCAAGGGTGATAATCAGATCTATATTAGGCTAATTAAATTCTAAACTCAAATATAAGTATATACTAAATTTATTATGCTGAGATATTCTAAATATGGAAAGTATAACTATGCTTGATATATAAATGACAAATAAGTGATTTATTTAACTTTTTCTAATGTTAATGTAGTTTTGGATATAAAATATGTAGAAAACAAACTAGAATTAGATTCCAGAATAGTCATCAGATTCTAGAATGAATGATTTTGGTGCCCTTAACACTAATATCAACCTAGGATGGTTACATCGATGCTACTATATGGGTTTGATGTACATGTCCTTTATGGAATACCTACTAGAATAGGATGCAACCACCTATATACTCCTAGATTTTTCTTTGATTTACTCTAGTGCATTCAAATCTGGGTCATAGACTGCCACTCCTTATGAAATGGAAAAAACCTAGTTCTTTATCTTCGTTATGACTGTGGAGAATTTTTTTTATTGGGCATATAGTGTTGAGCTAACCCCAAATAACCCACTATTATAGGGTGATACCTACATAGCCAATACTCTATAATAGGGCCTCAGACTCATGTAGTTATCCATTATGGGTTGGCTTGTGTGTGAATCATGCAATATGTGCAAAGTAAGTACAATAGTGACCTGCCTTGTAACTTGGAAAACCAAGTTCTTAGGCTTTTCATTTAGTACTTCAAACTTGTATATGTTTAGTCCCTATGATTGTTATGGAAATAGGAATAAATACGGAAGCTTTGTTCAATTGAATTCTCTTCGGTAAGAATACTTAGTATTATTCTCGTGTGCTAGGTGAGAGGACTAAATGAGGGTTGATATTGTATTATATCAATCCCTTTAGAGTAATACCTCAAATTAAAGCACTTAGGCTGACCATTAAGATATGTTTCATTTGTAAATTGGATGAATTTAAGGCACTAAACACTTGCATTAGGATAATATAGTAGCATCGATGATACTATTTATTTAAAAATTTAGTGTCTAGGGAACAAGAAAGTAGGTATAGGTTTATAACTTGAAAAAATAGAAGATAAGTATAGCTTAATCATTCTAGGAAAGATGGAAGACCTAAGTCATCCACATAATACTGGTAAGACTAAGAGATATAGGCCAAGGAGAATAAAGATAGAGTATATGTGAGATATGAAAAAGTAGGAAAGGTATGAAATTAAGAGGAACATTTAAGGTGTGAGTTTACCAAGTGTACAAGACTGAGGTATTATATAATCATAAAATATCATCAACATTCCCCCCATTTAATATATTAATGAAATTATTAGTTTAAAGGAAAGGAATGCATATCTAGGTGTGTAGGCACACATTGTCTTTGCATGTGCCCAACTTGAGTGCTTTGCTGATGTCTGACCTACAACCAAGAGCATGTTATAGTATAAAATTAGTGCATATAATATAGGCTTAAAATACTTGAAATATATTTAAATTAAAAGATAAAGTTTTGGGAGTACATATGTGTTTTGATGTAACTACTTTGCCTATTAGCAAGTTATTTTGAAAAAGATGTATCATTGTAAGGCTCTAAAATTGAGATTAGGAAAATTATAGATAAATATTTAAAGTTAATATATTCAAGGATATATATATATATATATACACACACACACACACACACACACACACACACACACACACACATATATATACATATATACATATATATATATATGTGTGTGTGTGTGTGTGTGTGTGTATATATATGTATATATGTATATATATATTATATATGTATATATGTATATATATATATATTATATATATATATGTATATATATGTATATATCTGTGTGTGTATGTGTGTGTGTGTGTGTGTGTGTGTATATATATATATATATATATATATATATATATATATATATATATATATATATAGAGAGAGAGAGAGAGAGAGAGAGAGAGAGAGAGGCACATGCCCCCAACTTTGGAGTGAAAATGAGTTTCCGCCTAGCAGTTGAGATTAGATCAATCATGTAACCCAATGATACTTATAACCTAGTGATGTTAGACAATCAATTCCAACCTAAAAACTTGGAAAGATTGAGTGATTTGATCACCTCAACCATACCAAAAGGTAAACCAACTATTGTAATAGATTGGATCAATAAATTTTATAAAAGTTTGATGGGTATCAGTATGAAAAAGTTCATGACATAGTAACAATCCATAAAAGAGTTTTTGAATTTGAAATTGATTTGGATTTTGTAATATTAAGCACATGTTTCATATCATATTCACCTTAGATGTGTCTCATGCTAAAACTATTTATAAAAATAATACCAATGTATAAAATTCTACCACAATTATGAATTTAAATCATATAACTATGTGCTTTGGATAATTTTGAAAATTATGTGTCGAGAACATGTTTTCAAATCATGCTCCCACTATATATGAAGAAATATGAAAAATGATATGAGTACCAATGTGGAGGATATGTTTTCAAAACATGCCCCCACTATAATCTAGAGATGTTAAATACTGAATAGGTGTGGAGAACATGCTTCCAAAGCATGCCCCCACTAAGTTTGGGAACTGATATAAGTACCATATATTGACTGAATGTGGAGAACATGCTTCCAAAGAATTCCCCCCATTGAATCTGATAACTATGAATGTGTGGAATCCTTATCCATATGACATGCCTCCACTGAATCTAAAAATTGATAGAAGTACCATATATTAAATGAGCATGGAGAACATGCTTCTAAAGCATGCCCCCACTAAATCTAGAAATTGTATCAAGTATGGAGAAAATGCCTCTATGACATGCCCTACTAATATTCCTCCTTTTTGAGGTGAGGGAAAAATATTAACTAGTAGTTATCTCAACTCAAAAGGATAAGACAACTATATAATATCTGAATGCACATGTAGCATATATAAGGGAACATGTCTAGGTAAATGTATCATTGAAGCACATAGAACCAATGTGATCAAATGTATGCCTAAAATGCATGATAAATATCATGAAAAGGTTTAGATAGTAATATTATAATCTCAATAATCAAATCAAGCACACACACAAGAGCACTCAAAAGCAAGTCAAAAGGTAATGGTCTAAGGAGACCACAGATGAGGGACATCTTAAAATTCCACACAATTAAAGGGACATGAATTAGTAAAATTGATATAAAAGCAATAATGACATATTCAAATTTCCATACAACAAATAATGACATATGAAAATTTCAATGCAAGCATACATAGGCATGGGGGCTATAAGTAAAGGAGCACATTCAAATGATCGAATAATAAATATAATAGCAAGGTAAGATACTCAAGGAAGTGCATACAGTGAAGTATAAGAAACAAAAATAAAATGATGTCATAGTAGCCCATAGATCAAATATGTTAGGAAAAAATGTCAAGTGTATAACATATCAAGTACCCTACATAAAATATAATTATGGATAAAGGCATGTGTAAGTACATATGTAAGCTCAAACATGACTATGAAAGGCAATCATCAAAATGATATAACTTGGATGTATCATGATCATGTATGGGTAAAAATGCTCCTATAATCAATGGATATCATTAAGGGTATGCCTTTCTGGATTCCTTGTTGCATTCTTACTAATTTCATCTTTGGTAACATACAAAAATGCATCTATTAAGACATTATTATTGAGATGAGTGATTAATGATTCTTTATCTTCCATTTGAAATCAAGTTTTTGATTTTGATTCTAACATTGTAACTAATGTATTTGTGTATGAAAAACCAACCACACCATAGGTTGGATCCTCTTTATTGGAAATGGAGATTTATTGTTTGTTTTCATCATTGGAAACTTGTGGGATATAGAATAGGAAAATACTGTACATATTTTCTTGATAATTAGAAAAAGATGCATTTTGATCATTTTGTAACATTGCCATTTGGGATTGTTCTTTCAAAAAAAAATTATTTGGAATATTTGGTATGTCTTCTGGATAATTTGGAACATTGAAAACTTGTACATCATGTGAAGGCTCGTCCACCTTTAATGATGTACCATTTGAATCTTGAGGTGGATGTGGTAAAGGTGCCTCCTATTGTGTTTGAGGCTATTTTGGTACCCATTTTTGTTCATTTGACATATTTGCTTTGGGATATTTTATCTTTTGTATATTTCTTTTTAATGCAAAACAACAATTAGTATATTGACCATGCATTTATGATATGCATAGTAATATTTAGATTTTTGTATAGGATGCATATGAGGTATTTTGATCACATTATTTTTAAGCACATACCTTAGAATATCACTTGACCTCTTCATAGAATTTCATTCAATTTTAGAATAATTTTCATTAGATGACTTTGATTTTGGATTCAAATATTGATTTTAATTAGGAACATATTTGGTTTGCAAAGATGCAAACACATGGTTCACACTAGAATAATGTGGATTATTTTTATATGAAATCTGATTTTGTAATAAAGATATTTTTGAATATAAATACTGATTTTATGTTTGTAACTCATGTATTAACTTTCTCATACTGGTTATTTGATCTATTAAGTCTCCACAAGCACAAACCCTAGGTATTTGAGATTGATTACCTTCATTTGAAACTATAGGGTTAACCACCTTACCCCTTGGATAAGTGATGGCCTAGACCTAGTTAGAGGGATGAGATATATCACCCTCCTTAGGGTTAGGAGGATAATGATGCTCCTTTGTATCCATTTTAAATATTCTAAAAAATGATATGAGGACAAGATAAGAAAGGCTTACAAATGCTAAGGAGAAATCAATCATGATATAATAAGGATATAAAAAATTTCAAACTATTTGTTGAATTTAAAAAAAAAATATGAGATAGGTTTTTATATAAAAATAG
This sequence comes from Torreya grandis, assembly GCA_037957365.1. Lineage (NCBI taxonomy): Eukaryota > Viridiplantae > Streptophyta > Pinopsida > Cupressales > Taxaceae > Torreya > Torreya grandis. The sequence goes on along the minus strand of JARHVA010001649.1, from coordinate 1,853,425 downwards.
GAAATGAGATAAAACTAAAAAAATAGGGAAACAAAAGTATATGTATGACATATATATCTAAATTTAGTACAAATAGTAAATTTATAAATATTAAAAATCCATATAATATTTTGGAAAACAAAAAGAGGTTTTTGTCTATATCAACATAATAATGAAAAAAATATGAGTAATTTTTAATTTGATTTATTATGAATTATAAATAGGCCAAATAATGTAGAATGCTTCACAGGCAAACCCTAGAATATTCTAAATAAAGAATCAACAATTGTAACAATCAAGATTATTTTTCAAAGATATTAGAGAGGTTTTTGAATAAAATATTATTTTTGATGAAAACTAGAAATTAATTTAAACATAAGTTCACCATTTGTATTGGATGCCAATATTTACTAAAAATAGTAAACTACAAAAGTTGAAAAATCCATACTAAACTATGGCAAACAAAAAGAGGTTTTTACATTTAAGAATATGAGTAGAAAAAACCCATAGTAATTTTGAAATGGACCTATTTGGAGGGAAAAATTCACCAATAAAGGAAAAATTCAATTTTAAGTGTTAACACATGAAGACCTTATGACCAGAGGAGGTAAAACCCTAGTGTAAAGCTTCATATCTAAAAATACATCACAATAAGTTGAAACCCTAAGAGGATTGGAAGCCCTAGATTAGTTTTTTTTTTTTTTTTTACATTCACAAGGGTCAGGTTAACCAAATGTTTAACCTTAAAATGTTTTCATCTAATATAATCTTATAATTAAGCCTAAATTTTGTATTAAAGGGATATATAGAAATGAAATGGCATAAGGGTGATAATAAGATCTATAGCAAGTCAATTAGATGCTAAAGTTAGATATAAGCATATAATAAATTTATTATGTTAATATAGTATAAATATGGAAAGTAAAACTATGGTAGATATAGAAATGATAAAGAATTGATTGTTAATGTAGTTTTGGATTTAGAACAATTAGAAAGTAAGATGGAAGTAGATTCTAGAACAGTCATCAAATTTTAGATTGGATTCTTATGGTGATTTAGACACTAAAATTAGCTTTGGATAGTTTCATCGATGCTACTATATAGGTTTGATGCAAGCGTATTGTACATAATACCTTATGGAACATGATGCAAACACCTAGATACTTTTAGGTTTTGCTTCATTTTCAATTTGGTGCATTTATATTTAGGTTATGGACTATCACTCCTTTTGAAATGGTAGAACCCTAGTTATCCATATTCATTATGACATTGGGGAAAAAGGGTTAGTAGGCACACAATAAGGAGCTAACCCCAAAGATCCCATTATTGAAAGGCATTACTTGCATAACCAATACTCCAAAAGAAGGCCTTAGACTCATTTAGTTTACTCCTATGTGTTAGCTTGTATGTGAATAATGAAAAACATGAAAATCAAGTACAATAATGACCTAGCTTATAAATTGGAAAATCAAGATCTTGGGATGGTCTTATTGTAGGAAGAAATTGTGACCTTATGGGAGAGATTTTTTAGGATCTCTCACTCCCAGATATAATATTGGAGAAACCTCATGATGTGGGTATTCTATAGTGAGGATGAAGCTTTGGAGAGGGTTGACTTCCTCTTGGTAGATCACCTAAAACTAAAGCTAAACTATTGCTCTATGAGGAAAAGGGTTAGAAAGGGGATAAGATCTCCTAAAAAAGAAAACTAGGAGATGCACCAAAATAAAATGGAAAACTCCCATAAGATTGAACCCACACTAGTTCTATAGAGGATAATACTAACTTACACAACCTCAAGATCGAGTTGGTTGCATTAATATTTCATGGAGGAGGTTCAGGAAGCAATGAATGCAAACAAAGAGGAGTTATAAGACTCACTAAAAGTTCACATCAATGGTGGAAAGAGAACTCAAATAGACTTAAAAATAACATTGAAAAACTCCCTAAAAAAGGTTAGAAAGGAGGACCATGGATGAGGAAGATTCTCCTTCACAAAATGCCATAGTGCACAACTCAATAGACACAAATCCAAGGCAAGAGGTAGGCAAAAAAAAAGATTTATCACATAAAGAGGTAGTTCTTACAAATGCCTTATAAGGTTGAGCCTAATTAAGCTGAGCATATTTTGTAATATCTCAAAGAGTATCCTAGTTCCTCTAAAATTTCCAAATCAGAGATAACTAGTCTCTAAAAACTTTAAATCGGAGAACCCCTTTACAAAATTAAAAAAATGGGATACATAGAAGAGGGAAGAGAAATAGAGAGATAAAGGAGAGGGGCACATTGTCCATGATCATTGAATGAGCTCCACCTTTCAAGGGATACCCCACCACCCCTTTGTCTAATTATGACATGTCCATCATCAACATTTATCCTTCAATAGCTCTAGTTAGTTCTCAAGTTCTTCTCATTGGATGAGAAAAGTGCACTAGAGTACAAGAGTTTGTTTTATATGGTGAGTCATGATCCTTTCAAGGAGAAAATATATTTAAAGGTTTTGATCATTATTTAATGCTCTAACTATTTCTCTAATCTCCCAAATTTGCTTCATGAATCTCACCATACCTTCCACTTAGATTCATTATGAGGACAAGGTCCTCATATCTTAAAATTGACATAGCCATGCCATGTGTGCTTTGAGCAGTGGTTTGTCAAAATCATGGCTTAGGATGCTCTATTTATTAATCATATACCTACTCTATGCTTTTGGACCTGAAACTGAATTAACTATAGGTTAAAAACTAATCTAAATTATTGGTTTTCTTATAGTTATAATAGATGACACTTTTATTGATGCCTAGATTTTTTTCATCAATGAGTTGCTGACATTTGATCTATACTAGGTCTAAAAGACCTATTCTGCCACCCACTCACCATTGACCTAAATCCATGATTGAATGTGTGCCATTGATTTGTTTAAGACCATTAACCTATTGGTTACCTCTCACTTTTGGATCTTTTGTATGATTGAACATGAGCTGTTGATCCTATTTTTTAACCCAAACATCTATTTTATGAGGCTTCACTTTGACGTCTATGTGTCTGTATTTGACATCTACACGAGAAAATTTGACATCCACATAATCATCATCGAGATATTTTAACCTTAATGGATATCTTCTATGATTGAATTTGACATTTTTGGGAAAATCATTAATCCTTTCGGGCCCTTTGTCAAAGTTATTTACTCAAACTTTTTGCCTTAGCCTATTTCTTTAGGAAATTTTCACTTGGAAACTTTTCTCAAACTAATTTCTTTGGCCCCTTTTCCTCAATCTTATTTCCTTATGACAATTTTCTTGAACTTATTTCTTCAAGACAAATTTCTTTAGGTTTTGTTCATGAATTTTAATTTTGAATCCTTTTATTAAAGGAGAAAGTCTTCAAGATTTTCACTAAGTGCCCTTTTAGTCTACGAGATCTTCTAGGTTTGGGTTTGAACTACTGCTTGATCCTGTGAAGGCTCAAAACCATGAAGACTTAACCAAATCCTTAATATTTTCCATGTTGAGCTTGATTTAAAGATTTAGTATGTGGGTTAAAAATGGCCAACATTTTTGGTGACTCGTAGGGAAGCATGCCACTATGCTTGAGAAACCAGCTCATTGCCTCATCTGATCCATTAGGTATGGAGTCATTGACTTTTTTATAAGGCTAAACCTATCTAAAAAATCCCCTTGAAGCAACAAGTATAAAACAAAACAAAGTTCCCAAGGTACTTGGGAAAGAAAAAATTAGAATAAAAAGGAAATGTGCACGAGGTACTTGGAGGAAAGCATGAAATCTATCCTAATATGTACAGGGATACAATTTAAAAATAACCCCCTCCTAGGTCAATTGGAAAACTATGAATACCATTCACTTGTAATAAACCAAGATGAAAAATAACTTACTTTGGAGGTACTAGAACTGGTAAACCAGGTAGTTTTATGGCCAATCCTTTCGATGTGCTCTCTAATAAATAAAATGGAACAAAAATGTCTTTGATGTAGACATACTTGTTCATGTCCTCCAAAATTGGTTCATGTTGGAATATAGGGGCTTTTTAAATCTTCTCTTTTGATGGCTCAATTTTGTGATCTAAATCAAGCACAACATGTGATGGCTCCTTTGAACTGGTGCTTGGTTTACTGTGCAGGCTTAGGCGAAAAAACTCTAAGTCATCCCAAAAGGTAGATTCCTCTTGGTAATTTGAGATAATTCCACCTTAAAAACCATCTTTCCTCTACATGATTTTAAAGGGGACATATTTTAGTTCATCAATATACCTAAGGCCCAACATGTCATGTTATTGTGGCTCTAAATCTGACCATTCTTCTTTATTCTTGAAGACATTAGTACTGCCTTCAAAGGACAATTCAGCTTGAGATTGGTTAGTTTATTCAACCTGATTGGCAAGTTCATCTTGAATATATAGAGGAGGCATAAGCTATTTTATAAACTCTACTTGATCCATAAAGTCATGGTCTAGCTACTACCATACCTCATCTTGATCTTCCTTTTTCTTTATTTCTTCTTCATCTTCATCTATAATCAAACCTAATAGAAGCTTTTGGTACTATTAAAAATCTCCTTCATTCTTAGATACACTCTGGGTGTACCCCTTAAAATATGAAATCATCAATACTGCCTTTAGGCTCTAGTTCATCAAATCCAAAGCCATGCCATAATAGTTGGTCCAAACTTGATTTCTCCTCCCTTTTCTAGAGTGGACTACCTATCATGATTTCTTCCTCATACACACTTACCTAATATTCTTGAGACTCACTTGAGACTACAACCTCTTCCTCTATCCTTTGTAAAATAGGCTCTTTCTCTAAGAGGGAGAGGTGGGAGGGTGAAAAAATTCACCTTGATTGAAGCTTGAGAGAGTGTCTTTCAAACTAGGTACTTTGAGTGGTCTCTTTAGTAGCTCTTGAGGAAAGGATAGAGAGTCTTGGAACTCTTTTAAATCAAGCTCATTGAGATAAGCTATGGTTTCTTGATTTAATTTTGGCACAACTAACTCCTACAAGACTACTTCTTTGACTGCCTCAACCAACACCTCCTCCTTCTTCATTGTACCTTTCTAAACTGATTTCCATGAGGGAAATGAGTAGGGAACATGCACCTTTTCTTCCTTTATAGAAAAGGTTGGTCTCACAAGTGAGGGAATGATATAGCTAAGCTTAAATGTATTAGATAATAACCATGATGGAAAGGATTCATGCTTTTGAGTAGAAATGGGCATTGGGGTAGGAGAGGGAAAACTAATTAGATCTTGGAAAGTAGAGGACACATAAGACTGATCTAAATGAGCTTTCTGATTTTCATAAGATATTAACACACTTTTTGAATCTTGGACATTACTTCTTAGCCACACCTTATTCTCCCTCTCACAAACTACCCATTGTTCATTCTCACAAATTGACCATATATCCTTGACCAGTTGAAGAGCATTCCTTGCCTCTTATAGAACATGAATAGGGATGACTAAAAAATTTTCTAAACCCCTACCAATATCCCTTATAAACTAAATATAATCTAATAATTCTTGCTTGAATCTTGATAAGGATGCAATAAGAAAAACATAGTCTTACCAATGGGAATTATAGGAGTAATTTAAATGCAAAGGAAATTGATCTTGGTCATACACAGGAGTGGGAGAAGGGCAAAGGCCATGATAGGGATAATAGGTTGTTTTAGGGTCACTTGAGGGGAATGCATAAACATTGTTAGCTTGATAAGTGTGATGTTGAGATAGAGAACAAGAATGCTAATCAAAAGATGATTACTCTAACATACCAGATAATGATGATTAATCACTTGGGCTACTTATACTAGCTGATGAATACTTGGAGTCACCATTGGTCTTTGTACACATGCATCCAAATGCTGATTAGATGAAGAGAACACCAAAATGCTTCACTCAGTGAACAACATAGTCCCATTAGGCATGCCAAAAACTATTGTAGGAAGAAATTGCATCCTTGTGGGAGATTTTTTTAGGCTCTCTCACTCCTAGCTATAATATTAGAGCAACCTTAGGCTATGCATATCCTATAGTGATGTTGAACCTTTGGATAAGGCCAATTTCCTCTTGGTAGATCACCTAAAACTAAAGCTAAAATAATGCTCCATGGGGAAAAGGGTTAGAAATGGGATAAGGGATCCTAATAAAGCTAACCAGGTGATGCATCAAAATAAAATGGGAAACTCCCATAAGCTTGAACCCACACTAGTTATATAGAGGACAATACTGACTTACACAACCTCAAGATCAAGTTGGTTGCATTAATATTACATGGAGGATGTTCATGAAGCAATGAATGAAAAAAATAGGAGTTCTAAGACTCACTAAAAGTTCACATCAATGGAGGAAGGAACACTCAACTAGACTTAAAAATAGCATTGAAAAACTCCTTAAACAAGGTTAAAAAGGAGGACCATGGATGAGGAAGATCCTCCTTCACAAAATGTCATAGTGCACAACTCAATAGACACAAATCCAAGGCAAGAGGTAGGAAAAAAATCCTTTATTACATCAAGAGGTAATTCTTGCAAATGCTTGATAGGTTAGAGCCTAATCTAGATGAGCATATTTTACAATATCTCAAAGAGTATCCTAGTTCCTCTAAAATTTCCAAATCAAAAAGAAATAGTCTCTAGAAATTTCAAATCAGAGAACTCCTTTATAAAATAAAAAAGTGGGATATATAGAAGAGGGAAGAGAAATAGAGAGATAAATGAATGGGGAATTTGGTCCATGATCATTGAATGAGATCCACCTTTCAAGGGATACCTGATCACCCCTTTATCTAATTAGGACAAGTCCATCATCAATAGTTATCCTTTAATAACTCTAGTTAGTTCTCAAGTTCTTCTCAGTGGCTGAGAAAAGTGCACTAGAGAACAAGAGTTTGTTTTATATGGTGAGTCATGATCCTTTTAAGGAAAAAATATCTTAGAAGGTTTTGATCATTATTGAATGCTTCAACATTTTCTCCAATCTCCCAAATTTTCTCCATGAATCTCACCATACCTTCCACTTGGCTTCATTATGAGGACGAGGTTCTCATATCTTAAAAATGATAGAGCCATGCCATGTGTGCTTTGAGTGATAGTTTTTCACAAGCATGGCTCAAGCCACTCTTTTCATTAATCACATACCTAATCTATGCTTTGGGACCTAAACTTGAATTAACTATAGGTTGAAAACCAATCTAAATTATTTTTTTTACTATAGTTATAATAGATGAAACTCTACTCGATGTCTAGTCATTTTTTGTCAATGAGTTGTTGACCTTTGATTTATACTAAGTTTGAAAGACCTATTCTATCCCCCGCTCACTGTTGATCTAAATCCATGATTGAATGTGTGCCATTGATTTGTCTAAGCCCATTAACTTATCAATCACCACTTACAATTGGATCTTCCATATGATTGAAGATGAGTTGTTGATCCTATTTTTTGAACCCAAACATCTATTTCATGAGGCTTTACTTTGATGTCTATACACCTATATTTGACATTTTTATGAATTTATTTTATGTCCATGTAACCATTACCAAGATATTTGAACCCAAATGTCTATCTTTTGTGATTGAATTTGACATTTATAGGAATGTCATTAATCCTTTTGCACCCTTCCCTAAAGTTATTTCCTCAAAAATTTTGCCTTGGCCTATTTATTCTAGAATTTTTTGTTTAGACACTTTTCCCAAACTAATTCTTTTGGTCCCTTTTTCTCGATCTTATTTCCTTAAGACAATTTTCTCAAACTTATTTCTTTGATCCAAATTTCTTTAGGTTTTATTTGGGACTTTTACTTTTAAAGCCTTTTCTTGAAAGAGAAAGTCTTTAGGATTTTTACTAAGTGCCCTTTATTCTATGGGATCTTCTAAGTTTGGGCTTGAAATACTGCTTGATCCTGTGAAGGCTCGAAACCATAAAGACTTACTTGGATCCTTCATCTTTTCCACGTTGAGCCTACTTCAAAGCTTTAGTATGTGGGAAAAAAATGGCCAACATGTCCTTTAGTAATTCAAACCTATAAATATGTAGTCCTTATTATTGGTATGAAAATATGAATAAATAGAGAAGTTTTGTTCAATTAGATGCTTTTTTTGTAAGATTACTTAGTATTATTCCCATGTTTCTAGGTGAAGATTGAATGAGGGTTGATATTGTATTTATATCAATCCTTTGAAGTAATAACTTACATTAAATCATTTAGGCTGACCATTAAGATATGTTTCATTTGTAAATTAGATGAATTTAGGGCACTTCAAACTTGCATTGGGATAAGAGAATAATGTTGATGCTAATGTATATCTCTAATGTTAGTGTCTAAGGAATGGGAAAATAGGTATAGGTTTATAACTTATTAAGATGGAAGATGATTATATTTTAAGCATTATAAGCAAGATGGAAGACTTGGGTCATCAACATAAGACTGACTAGACTAAAGATATAGGCTAAGGGGCACAAACATAGAGTAGATGTGAGATATGCAAAAGTGAAAAATGTATAAACTTGAAAGGAAAAAGAAAGGTTTGAGTTTACCAAGTGTGCAAGATTGAGGTGATATATAATCATAAAATATCATCTACACAAATCAACAAAAAAAATTTAAATAATTATGTATTTTAGTCTACACTGGATGTAATTTTATGAAATGTTATTGAGCTAATCTACTACAATAGTTGGTTCAATTTTGGAAAGGTTAAGGTGATTGTATCACTCAATCTTTCCAAGTTTTTTAGGATGGAGTAATTAAATCATCCACATGCACCACATTTTTATTGTGAGTTGACTTGGATCACTCACACTCACCAGGTTTTAAGTGTGATTGGGTTGCATAATTAAGCTAATTGCAACTGCTGGGTAACAACTCACCTTTTCTCCAAGGTTGGGGGCAAGTTTCCCTCTAATATTTATATATATTTATATACTTTCATGTCTTACATTTATCCTAATCTCAAAAATAAAGATTCATAATAAAACATCTTTTCAAATCAAATTTCTAAAAGATAAGATGGTTGCATTGATCACAAGTGTACTCTTAACCTTGATCTATTTAATTTTAAGCATTTCATATTCATTCAATTCTAGATTATATACATTGATTATATACTTTAACATGATCTTGGTTATAGGTCAATAAAATAAAATTTTAGTTGGACTCATGAAAAGATAAAGTGTGTTATACACACCCAGGTATGCATTTATTTTCCTTTAAATTAGTAATTTCATTATTAAATTAAAGGGGTTGCACATGTAAATACTAAATTTAAATTATATAACACTTTAGTCTTGTATACTTAAAAGGTAAGATGTTTACATCAATCATAAGTGTAATCCTAACATTGATTTCTTTACTTTCAATCATTTCATATTCTTTCAATTCCAGATTATATGAACTGATTATATACTTTAACATGATCTTGGTTATAGGTCAGTCACCAACAAAACATTTTAGTTGGACTCACACAAAGACAAGGTGTGTTATACACACCCAAGTATGCATTTATTTTCCTTTAAGTTAATAGTTTAATTATTATATTAAAGGGGTCACACATGTAAACACTAAATTTAAATTATATAGCATTTTAGTCTTGTATACTTGGAAAGTAATTCTCATGGCTAAAACTTTTAGTTCTATTGAGGTCAACATACCCCTATTTCTAAAAAATGAAGATACTTATGTTAAAAGGTACAAATTTTTACCCTAAATTTTAAAATTCATTTGATCAAAGTTTTAATAGAATGTTTTACACTATATCTTTGTTTTAAAGATCATCCACACCTGAGTTGGTTGGCATATTTATTCATGATTTTAAAGTTTTTAACATATGATCTTTATATTTCAGGTCATAGGTCCAATGAAATCTCATTTGGAATGAGCTATGTCTAGGTTTTATGATTTAATAATGATTTTATATTTTACTATCCTTTGGTCTATTGAAATCAAGTTAAATTCATGTCTAGTCAGCTTAAAACCCTAACTCCAATTTCCCTAGCTCATGCCCTTTGAATTGAATTCAAATTTGGTAGGAACAATTTACACAGGAACATTTAAATTATGCCATGGACTTAGTTTAATTTTTTGTCCTAAATCTTAGTTGTATTTTTCAACATGACCAAACCTTAGGCTAAAAATCTTATGCTTGGTCCCTCTATGTCCCATGATCTCCTAATTTATTTTATTATTGGTATGGTATAACTAGCATATGGTCCCTTTATTATAAATCTTAGCCTAAATACTTACCCTAAGGTGTATCATATTTATTAATATAAAACTTATGCTCAGACTTTAGGCTATGTCTTTTATCTCATGGGGTTCCTTTTAACATGTTTTAAAATTTCTCTTAAGACTTTAGCCTAAATATTTATTCATATTTATTAATACGAATGAAAAGATTAGTTTAACACTTTAGATTAAATTTTATGTCCTTGATACTAACTTAAACATCATTTTTATTTGCAAGATCAACAATATATGTTTTCTTAGATGATCAATTAAAGCTTGAGCATCTTCTAAAGATTGATGCCACACATTTTCTTAGGCAAGATTGATATAATGATGCATATTAAATTAATACTTCAATGAATTCCTAGGGTAAGTGAGAAGGTGACAAGTGTCACAATAGTAGCCAAATAAAAATGAGTAGCTAATGGAATTTGACCCTATGGGTCAAGATCTAATGGCCCATGTTTTCTCATACAAAGATGATCAAATGATGCATATCAGACATTGAAAAGTCAATGATAAACATAGAGATGACATGTGGCATACCTACAATCCATGAATTAAAGCTTGAGCATTTCACAAATATTCAAGGTACATGATGTAGCATACACATTCTGATTAATGGTTTATGGAGTAAAAGGTACAATTAGGTAGATTTAGATCAATGGAGTGTGATTATTTCATACAATTAAAATCAATGGTGCCTAGAAAACATTGAAAAGTTGGGGAAAATGTGGAAGTGATAAGTATCAAAACCATGGGGAATGCAGAGAGAAACTAATGAAATTTAACCTTGCAGATCAAGATTAGTGGTCTGCATTGATCCATGCAGGGATGATCTAATAGTATGCGATTAAGTGGGAATTTTCAAAAGATAATGATCACCTTTTTAAATATTAATGAGCAGGATGACATGATGATACCATATCAGATCCACATATTCTTGATGCGATAAGTTAGAGATTCAGGGACTTGATAAATGTAAAGGTATAAATGCAAAGATCCAAACACAATCTAAGTCATGAAGCTTGTATAAGTTAAAACATTTTTTGCCATTTAAGCACCATAAAGAACCTTCAAAAAAACCCTAGTACTTCTAGAAGCCATAATTTGATGCTGTGATCATCATAATCAAGCCATGAAATATTGGATTATCATCTAATCAAGGATAATTTGATCTAAAATTGAATTATAGACCATTGGTAAGTTATTTAGTAAGACTTACAACCATGGTAACTCAAAAAAGTATCTCCAGAGAAGATGTAGAACTCTATTTGACCATGGATACGAAAGGAAGAGTTTTTAAAGTAACATAATTTGATGCCATAACTTTGAATATTAGGTGATGAGTTTAATAATTGGTACTCATATTACTATTATTTATCCTTTATCCATTGTATTATCCATCATTTCATATACCCATAATACCATCCCATCCATAATTATCTATATTAACATAATATATGTTTATGATACATATACTCATTATTATGGTTTAAGGAATGATTATTTCTATATAAAATAGTATGATTTCTTTCTCTTTAGATTTGGTGTTACTAATGGTGAAGGAAGAATGTAGGTTATTTTAATAGTCATCATGTTTGGACATCTTGTAACAACTACCTAGATTTCTTAGAGCATACTAGTTTGAAAATATAAATAAAAGTAATATCAAAGAGTTTCCTAATATTGAATATTTTTCATATTTAGACTCTCTTGAAATATTATCTCTTTCAAATAAGATGACATCTCATTTTGACTCCATATGTAAAATTTATCACTCTCAAAAGTATCCTATAGAAACTAGTTGTATCCATCCTGCAACCACGACTGTAAGTGACAATTTGAGGTAACATCTAGTTGTCATCATATAACCACTTACAATTGACTTAGTTAGATGTAAAAAATATTTTGAAAGGTTGAAAACAAGTTAGTGACTTAGAGAAAGATTCTCGTCCATGATTATAGGAGAAAAAATCTCTTCCATAATTTTAGGAGCAATAATAGTGCCATGAAAATAGGAAGGAGTGATTCTCTCAAACCAAATCTTTCTCACAAATTATTCATATGTATTATTTTATTTTAGGCATAGTTGTTGTAATAACATATTTAAAAATTGTTGTATTTTTTTATTTTATTAAAACCTCCTAGATTTTTTATTCTCCAAATAAGGAACCTATCTCTCCTATAAAATTGGAGAAGCTTAGGAGAGAAGGGGAGCATAAGCATATTTTGTAAGATAGTTATTGTAATTTTCTTGTAGTAATTCTTCGCTACATTTGATTAATATGAGTAACTATTTATGAGTCAATTTTATTATTTTAAGAGGAAGTATTGAAGCTTGATTAGGAAGGAGGAAGGGCCCCCTTTGGAAGTCTTGTAGAAATAATTTGACCTTTCAATTATCTAAGCATGTTACTTATTTAATTTATATGTTGAGTGCTTAATTTCTAGTTATGTGATTTTCAGCTTTGTATGTGATTATTTTAAGAAAGCTTCCAAATATAAATTAGTGTAGTTATTTGATTCATGATTATGTATGAGTGTTAAATTCAATATTTCATTTCTTGCATGATTTTTAAAATCCTATATTATATTCAATAGAAGGTCAAATTAGAAGATTAAGTGTGCACATATAGTGACATTATCCTTTACATTCTCAAGTTGATATTTAAATGAAGTAAAAGGCACAGGTCTATGATAACTCTCCTTATTAATTTTGATAAAGAGAAGTACATCCGATTTTAAATTTATTTTTAGTCATATTTGGCACCATTGTTGGGGAAGGGTATCACACACTACAAATTCTCAATTTTGATAGCAGTTGTTTTTGGATGTTTATTGCTTTCCTAGAGTAATTTTATTTATGCAATTAGAAATATTTAAAAGATCAATATTAGTAACCTTTTAATATAGAATATAAATGAGGTTAGATCATACCTTCATTTATTTCTATGTGATATAGCACTAATTAGTAAGAAATCATAAAAGTTTTCTTCAAAAATACTAATTTTGTGCATGTAAGAGAAATGGTTGATATAAATAAAATTGGGGGAGTTTCAATTGGTAATGATAAAAAAAATGAAGGGGAATTTGATGTATTAGCACTCAAATCTATGATTAAAGAGTTTCAAGAGAAGAATGCCATGTTGTCAACTTTGGTCAATAAAATAGAAAATGAGGAGGCATCTATAATAACTCCTCAAAAAGAAAATCTTAAATCTACAACAATCCCCTTTGTACATGTTGATGAAAGAGGATTATATATATATATATATAATTTTCATAACCTTTTTTAGTTTATATATTTTTATTTTCTCATCAGTAATCATGAAATTATCTGTAAAAATTATTTATGTTTTAGGAAGAATAATTGATGATTTTTTACAAGATATAATACATTTTCAAAGGTAACTCACAAAAAAATATTTTTCTATTTATCACCTTGATTGTTTCAAGAAAAATATTGAGCATTGATGTCAAAGTTGTTGTCTACATGAGGACAACATAAATAATAAGATGCAAGTTATGGATGAAAATGAACTAGGCTTGTTTGTAGCTCAAACAAGACTTTGGCCACCAATATAAATAAATCAAGGTATGCCTCTTGAGTTCTTAGTATTTTATTATTTCATCTATAATTATTAAACATTGCATATTTTAAATTTTATCCCACCACCACCTTTATATAAGTCAATGCATTACCAAAAACCACATGTCCTTTGGCCTTGGTATCAAGGCCAATCATGGCAAACCACCACCCCAAAATTGACGGCCACACTTAAAGGTTGGGTTTTAACAAACCATATAAGTTTTTTTGGTCTAAAATACCCAATAACCTAATCCAACTCCTATAATGAGAATTTAATAAAAAAATGATAGCACATCTTATTATTTAATATCCACTCAAGGATTGTAAACCATACCTACCACCCATAATAAAATGACCTCTGAGGATGTCTTCAGAACTACATTCTATCATTATTAATGATCCAATCCTTGTTCTACCTCACTCATAATAAGCATGTATCATAGTTAACTTATGTATAATTTTTTTTAAATATTAAATTTGTATATTTATCTCCATAATTTTGTAAGTTTTTGGTCCTTATGGTGAAAAATGGTCAAAATTCTCGGTTAAAGAAATATACAAGTGGTGAGTCATCATAAAATGAAAAAAAATTAGTTATATTATAATTATGAGAGAGGTTTTTATGCATATTTTTTTTTATAGCTCTCACCATTTGTAAGATATCTACCTTTAATGTTATCGATCAAGGAGAAAACATGAAATCAAAGAATAATATTTTTAATTGATAAAAATTAAATTATGAGAGATTTTTTTGTGTACATTGATATGATTAAAATAAACCTCTTTCAAAAAAAATTTAGCAGCAAAATTTTGTTAGATATATCATTATATTCTACCCTCTAACAACTAGGAGTTGTATCCTATAACAACTAGAAAAAAAAAGAAAAACAAATATATCCAAAATGTTTAGAATTAAATTATAAGAGAGGGTTTTGTTTATTATGAACTCTTAATTAAAAACCTCTTTCAATTTTTGCATATCTCCTCTCATTTATCAGATATTTGGTTTTTATTATTTTAACTAAGAACATTGATTTTCAAGCCATCAATCATATTTTTTCACTATTTACCAAACATCACAAAAATCATTATATACATATTCATCATCACATATAGAAAATACATGGTAAAAATAATCCATCTCTCATATTCTTCAGCAAATTGTCCTCTTAAATAGATATCCCAACTTCAAGATTCTTGGATCCTATTAGGGATGCTATTGATTTCCATCACATTTCACCACATTTATTTTAGGAATCTTTTGAAATAAAACCAAAAATATTTGTTAGCATCCAACTAAAACATTAATAAAATAAAAAGTCATATCACCTATTAAATTTCACATTAATTTCCTTGAGGTTGATCAAACTAAAATTATTCACACCTCTATTGATAAAATGTTATGTATTGATTTGATGCAATAGAATTTTTTTAGGTTATTATAGGGTAATTTCATGACAATTGAAGATTTATTCATTTTCATGTACCAAAAAAATGCCTTGGTACATGTCATTGACAATATTAGAATAATGTTTTGGCATAGGTGATCAACTAATTGATAACTTTCATTGTATTTCTTATGATTATCTAGATTAATAATCAATTTTTTATATTGGCATATTTCATGTTGTGTGCATTATCATCTTCTATCCGAAGCACCAACTAAAGTCCTAATGGTTTTATTATTATCTAGTCTTTATTATCTTAAGAACTAATTGTATGTATTCTAACAAGAACCTTGATAGATACTTTAATTTTTTAAAACTAATATTGTATTGCATAAATCTATAGGTGGCTGATGATGATTTCTATGAAAGCTCTTGGATTTATAACAAAATTCTTATAGGGAATTTATCTTTGATGATCCAACATACACCCATTAATGTAATACATGTTGGGTTTTGGAAAAACTTTCACTTTTGATTCACATTTCAAGTATTTTTATATTACTTGAAGGCCATTCCACACAAAATTTTGTAACATGATTGGTACACACAACATGGAGATTTATAAAAAAATGTATATTATTTCACACCTGAATATTACCAAGCTATACTCTCTAGATCTATTTTACTAGATAATTGGACGATAATAAAACAAAAGTCATGTATTGCTAATTTTATCAGGAGTCCTTCCTCATTAGCAAATATCACTTCTTATTGCATCATTATGATGAATTATATGTAGCTAATTGGGTTAATTCAATGGATGTGGTACAACTTATTCTTAACCTCTCCACCATATTATCATTTTTAGAAAATTTTACAAACTCAAAAATAAATAAATAAACTCAATAATGAAAACTTTTAGGTATTGTTGATAGGTGTTGGTTAGAAAACTAGTTCTCTAGCTGTTCAATATCTATATAAATGAAAAATTAAATAATGAAAATTCTCAAGCATTATTGACAATTTTGGGTTAGAAACCCAACTTGTTGGCTGACCATAAATGAAATAAATGGGCTTAAGTGGAAAAATAACGTGTTGGCCATTTAGGAGTAAAATGGTAAAAAAAATTAAAAATAAAAAAATCAAGCAATAACTATGTAATTTTTGCTCCTCTTTTATATCATCATTATTTCTTATAATTTGAACCAATTATTTTAGCCTTCTTTGGTAGCCTTTATCTATAGATTATGTGCTATAGGATGCAAATTCTATGTTACAAGATGTAAATTCCAATTTTATTGGCTGATTGACAGTTGTTGTAGGTTGAATTTTTCGTTATTCAAAGGGATGATTTTTGAGGTAACCACTTTCATTGAATGAAAAGTACAGTATCATAAATTTTTACAAGTTCTTTAAGCCTTGTCTTATTAAATTTGCTTATGTGTTTGCTCTTTGTCACATTCTCATGAAAATTCAACAAGGTTATTTGTGCTTCATATAATTGATTTCTCTACTATGAGATGTTTTTATTTCATGTTCATCTAGTTGAACATCCACTCTATTGTTAGAATTCACAAGTTCCATTTATTTTGACAGTTATTTTTGTAGATTTCAGTATTTCTACATAATTTTTTCATCATTATGGATTGTTTTTATCTACACCTACTCACACTACTTAGAGGACATTTTAGTTTTTCATCACTACATTTTCTACATGTCTTGGTTACAAACTTTTAGTTTGATACATCATTCAAGCTATTAGGTTGCTGAATTTTTCACTTCAACTGCATGATTGGTGGATCACAAGATCTTCTACACTTGCTACATAGATCTTCTACAACATCTACTATGATTGGTAAAGCATTATATATTCAAGTTATGATTTTTCTCTAGATTACTTATTTATTTATTCACTAGTAGTGTTTTATGTAATCATCTATTTTTTTGTGCTATATATATCATGCCTTTCACTGATATTACCTCACCCATATATCTTCATACATTATATACTCCATATCCCACTTCATTCCTCCATGTCATGTTCCTCACCATTCCATCACCCAAACTTCCTTTGGTTGCATCACATATTCTATATAGTATGCTCTTCCACACTTAGTTGGGGGATTTTCCACTTGAGGACAAGTGTCTACCTTTAGTTGGGGGGAAAATGGTTCATATATTTACATCTATGTACCTAGGCTTACATGTCATCAATAATTGAGTTTGGGGGAGTGTTTTCATGAGGTTTTATGCAAACAAATATACATTATATTTATAGTTGTTTTAGCTTCACATGATTAGCACATAATCCTCTAATTATGACATTCACATGAATATTCGTAGTGACCTATGAATAAGTTATAATATTAATCATTACTATTTTTGGGAGGTTCAATAATTATGAAGTATGGCATATAAAAATGGAGAGAGAGAGAGAGAGAGAGAGAGAGAGAGAGAGAGAGAGAGAGAGAGAGAGAGAGAGAGAGAGAGAGAGAGAGAGAGAGAGAGAGAGAGAGAGAGAGAGAGAGAGAGATTACCTACTTCAAATCCCATGGTTTTGCATCATATTAGATGAAAAAATGTCTTAAAAAATAATTTAATTTCAAAGATACATGCTCCTAAATTATTTCAAGTTGATATGTCTATCCATAAGGACAAACAAGATGCATTCTTTGTGATTTCAATCGTTATACATACTACATACCTTCCTACACAAAACTTACCTTATTTTATTGCACAAGGGATGTGTAATTGGTTAAGTTGGTAGGTGTGATGAGTCTAATAAATGGTACTCATGTTACTATATATTTAGTCTTTACCCATTGTATAATGCACCATTTCATATACCCATAATACCATCCCATCCATAATTATCCATATTAGCACAATATATGTTTATGATACATATATTCATTATTGTGGATTAAGGAGTGATTATTTTGAGATAAAATAGTATGATTTCTTGTTATTTAAATTTGGTGTTACTAATGGTGAAGGAAGAATGTAGGTTATTCAATAGTCATCATGTTTGGACATCTCGTAGTAACTATCAAAATTTATTAGAGCAAACTAGATTACAAATATTAGTAAAAATAATATCAAAGATTTTCTTAATATTGAATATTATTTCATATTTATACTCCCATTGAAATATTACACACTTTCAAAGAAGATGAAATCTCATTTTGAGTTCATATGTAAAAGTTATGGATCTCAAAAGTATCCTACAACAATTGGTTATATGCATCTTACAGCGACGACTATAAGTGATAATTCAAGTTAATGTCGAGCTGTCATCATATAACCACTTTTAATTGACTTATTTGGATGTAGAAAATAATTTGAAATGTTGGTAATTTTTTGATAACTTGGAAAAATATTCTCTTTCATGATTCTAGGAGAAATAATCCCTTCCATGATTTTAGGAGCAAGAATGGTGCCATGAAAATAGAAAGGATTGAATCTCTCAAACCAAATCCTTCTCATGAATTATTCATATGTATTATTTTGTTTTATGCATAGTTTTTGTAACAATATATTTAATTTTTTTTTCATTTTTTTATTTGGTTTTAACCTCTTAGATTTGTTATTCTCCAAATAAGGCACTTATCTCTCCTATAAAATTGGAGAAGATTAGGAGAGAAGGGGAACATAAGCATATTTTGTAAGACAACTATTGTAATTTTTATATAGTAATTATTTTCTAAATTTGATTAATATGAGAAATTAATTATGATTCAATTTTATTGTTTTAAGAGGAAGGATTGAAGCTTGAGTCATAAGGAGGAAGGGCCCACTTTGGAAGTCTTGTAGCAATAATCTAAGTTGTTAATTAGCTAAGCGTGTTATTTATTTCATTTATGTGTTGAGTGTTTAATTTTTATTTGTGATTTTTAGCTTTGTATGTGATTTTTTTAAGAAATATTCCAAATATAAAGCAGTGTAATTATTTGATTCATGATTTTGCATGAGTGTTCAGTTTAGTATTTCATTTCTTGCATGATTTTTAGCATCCTAGATTACAATTAACAAAAGGTAAAATTAGAAGATTAAGTATGCATATATAATGACATCATCTCATCAAGTTTATGTCATCATGTTGTCATTTAAATGAAGTAGAAGATAGAAGTCTATGGTAACTCTCCTTATTCATTTTGATCAAGAGAATTATATCTAATTGTGAATCTATTGCTAGTCACTAGGGACAATACTTGGTCAAACTTATTATATAACATTGAAAACCAATAGCCCATCACAAGAGAAGAGAAAAAGAACATGCTAATGAGAAGGCTATACTACGACATATTTTCCAATCAAATGATAGGTCTCCATTACACCATATCAAAACTTGAGGTACTACATTATATAGATATTATCTCTCCTATTTTTAGAGATGGTAAAATTAATAAGGGCATGTTAATAAATGAGCATACCTATAAGAATATATCTTATATCTCCACCATAACATTTGAAAACTATTAAAACTGCCTAAGCCCCAAACAAACCAAAACACAATCAATAATTGGGCTAAGGAAAATGACTTGAAGACCATCCTTTCCCTATGGTTATATTCTAAAAATCAAATGTTTTTAGTTTTTAATGGAAACATTCCCATTAGTTAATTTAGACATAGGATAAGAATAATCATGAATTTGATGAATAGGTTATGTGTAAATCTAACCACCACATATGTGGACAAGATTTAGGCACCATTAGTCTATTTTATGGTTGAGAAACAACTCACCCTTCCCATTGGTGAAGTGGTAAACACTTGTTTAAGTGGGCAGATCTTTACAATCAAGAAAACTAGGAACTGATTCTACATGATGTCATACCTCCTAGATACCTTACTTGCTACCAAAATGATCCCCAACCTAAGAGAATGGTCACCTAATGGGACACAAATAGTATCCAAATATTATTCAAAATTATACATATTTAAATATAGGGACCACATCCAATTCATAAGTGACTATGTTAATCCAACCCTATCTAAGGCCATAATTGGGAATCCATTACCTAGAGTTAGTCCCTTGACCATAAAGTCAATTGAGGCCATGGGAGACATCTATTTGTATCCAAATTGCATAATCATCAAGATCAAAAGAACATAATGCACTCTACTTAAATTACCAGTTCATGTGCCAAATAAGTTAGCTAAACAAGAGGTGGCTTACCAAATGTGTAATGAAATAGATGGTTTGTGCAAAATCAAGAGGAAGGGAATGCTTCATAGCTTCCCTTTAACCATTAAAAGGACTATTTTTGCATAGTGGGAGAATATTGAGGCTGCTTCTAAACACATGAACTCATTCAATCTCTAAGTGGATGATCTAAGGTAGTGGGATCCATAGGGAAAGGTTAAAAAACACTTGAAGGCTAAGGAAATAAATGTACCCTATGATCATCAGCCTATTGCTTTTGACCCTATATATACAAAGGCCTCTTCATTCTCTAAGGTCACCTTCATGTTGAAAAATCACAACATCAAACCAAAGTCCAGAATGTAGAGGGAGTAAAAAGGGGATGATGACAAATGGCAATTAGGGCTAAGGCAGTACCATTTACTAAGTGGTGTACCTTCTAGATCTCCACCCACCCAGTTATAGATATAATCTAGAATTGAGGGACAAATTAAGAGAAGGCTCAATGAAATTTCATCTTCTTCAACTCAAATAGAGGAGCAGGGATCACCAGTGGAAGAAATCCATGTGGTAGTACTAGAACCTAGTGAAATAATTGAAGATGATCTAAAATTACTATCATTATCCTATGAGTTTGAGGATGAAGAAATGGAGGTATCCAAATAAGAAAATGGGAAAGAATTGTTGGACCTAATTCCTATAGAACCTATAAAAAGAAAATTTGAATTAGACATTGTCCCAATGAAGGATAATAAGCCCAAGGTGACCTTCACTCATCCTTTTAGTGAAGTTAATCTCTTTAGTGAGAAAAATTTAATTCAGGGTCCAACCATTTCTGAATGGTTAACTTATGAAAAATTATAAAAGGTACTTACCATGCACCATCCTTGGGCATTGATGCAAGCAATCAATATTATAGTGCATGAGGAAGCCAAACCATGGATAGTTGCATTGTAGGAGGAAAAGAAAATAATGACTACTCTAAGAGAATCAAGTGGGGAAAAAATGGAAACCAAAGCTCCCAAAGAAATATAATATTTAGTTGGTGTTAAATTTTACCTAAACACTACTAGTTTGTAGAGGGCAACTGAGAATAAATCCATGATTGGTGGAGATGAATTCACTTTCAAAAAAGTGAAAAATTTTATTGGATTGACTTCAGTTGGAGGATAAAATCCTAGCGAAGATCCAATGTTTGAAGAAAATGTCCTTGAGGTGGTTCAGGATTAGACAGATTAACTATAGATAATGATCAAGGGCATATTATAGTAGAATAAAAACCTAAAAGAATAATACATCTTGTTAATTTAATAATATAGATTCAAGAAATTTGAAGACACCACAACTAATTTATTCAATTATTTAAAGTCAGTTAAAACCAAGTGGGATGCAATAAATAAACTAAGCACTAAGGCTACAAGCCAAGTTGGTCAATGACAGGATTCAAGTTACCAAGCAAAGTATTTGATTAAGGTCTTGACTAAAAATCAAATCCATAAATTTAGGATAATTAACCTAACCCACTTGAATATGGATATGGATATATTAATTGATAAGATCAAGGCCCTGAGTAGTTGGTCCAAGTAGATGGAGGAAATTTCCAAGGACCCAAAGAAATAAGAAGATAAAATGTTATACATATTTAATAGTTTGATCAAATATCTTACCACACTTAGTCCCTTGGGTCTAATAATTGATGAGGAGTTCAAGCACAAAACTACTCAATTCATGTAATAAGGAACCAAGGACAAGGGAAAATAAGGGCTAATAACAAGACGATTATGGGCCTACTTTTGTGATCAAAGGAGAAGATAAGAAATGTTAGGGGCATAAAACAAGATTTGGAAAGGGATTAAAAGGATCTCAAGAGCCTATAAGATCAATAAAAAGAGTTATTTATGAGACCTATCATTGATCTCCAGCTCATCAATGAATGATATTATAGAATGAAGATCCTACAGGGGAAGCAAAAGACTATGACAAGGCTAGGGCCTCCAAGTTAGTTAAGATAGGAACATTATTTTTTAAATAAGATTTTATACTCTTAGAAAAGGAATATTATTTTCTAAGGGCATGTGCAACTTTTAAATCACATTGCCTATAGGTCAGTCCATTGGGAAAAGTTTAGTGTATTTTAGAACATTTGTGGAAATGATAGCTATCCTAACACTTGTAATTTTATAATTAGATATAAGTAATCGACATGCTTCTTTAAATCCTATAAAATGAGAATTTTTAATTTTAAAGGGGAGTTATTAGAGCTAAGAGATAATTATAAATTTTTGAGCAATTAATATAAGTAAGGAATTATGCAAAGTTTGTCCAAATTTGCTTGTCTTTTGTTATCCTAGCTTCTCTCTCTTGTTTTCTCTGATTTCAAGATTTGAATGATTCTAATGAATTTATGATGTGTACATTTAAATGTATAACTATTAACTTATGCCAATTTTAGGTTAATTAAAATTTTATAGGTTCATTTTGTTTTCTTACTCTTCTTGCTTTTGGGCTAATGTTATTTGCTTGCAGGGGTAAATCTTTAATCTGGACTTGATTCTTATTTGAATTATTTCACACTATCCTTAGATGTCTACCTGATGTTTAATAGGATTTTATCTTATACTACATCATGTCATACAATTGTTAAGTGCATGCCTGGATGATTTTTGAACTTTGTCATGATATTTGGAATGAAGATCAACCACATCTCTTCTCTACCTTACCTTTCTTTTCCTCGTTTTTTAACTAGATCACTCTAGCTTAATTTTTATTATAAATAATGATCTTAGATTAGTATTTATATTATTTTTTTAAAATCATAATTCACCATTTTTAGCATATCATACTTCATATTTTGCATAGACTAACTTTTGGCCACAGTGGCTCCCAACCACCAACATTATAAATATTATGAGATAGTCTACTCACTTTGCCTCTATTTCATTGATAGATAATAGGATTATCAAAACCTACAAATCATGCAATGAATTCTTATAATTCTAAAATGAAAAGTGTTCTTGAACACTCTGATCACCTATGATACATATTTAGGCATCAACAGGGGGAGCATCACTAGCACTAGAAGGAGGGATCATTAGATCCTTTTAGATTTAAAGTATCTTTGCTCATTTTTATGAATCATGTTTAATATTGGTGTAAACTTTGCATAATTATGTCAATATTTCTTCAATTGTGTAAATATCATTGATATTTATAGACTTAGACCCATCTTTGTGCTTCTTTTAGACAAAGATGAATGTTCTTTAAAGTTACATGCTTAATTATGGTAAATATGGCTTAAGATTTGTCAATTTAGTATGTTTAAGGTTAGTTATAGTTGTTTTGATTAAATATTGATATATCCTTTGATAATTTGAGTTTATTTGAGCTTAAACATGTAAATACCAATCATACTTACATATTTGGATACATCTTCAAGCTAAATTAGTTAAAGATTGTTGTCCTTTATCATCCTTTATAGAAATCTTTGTAAAAATGTCTTAATGTGAAAGTTTGATCATTTTACCTATAAAGATAAGACTAACACATCATATTTTAAATAGGATTCAAAGCCCACAATCTATAATTACCAAGAATTAGGACAAGGTCATGTTCAGAGACTAAAGAACCTCTACTTTCATTAGAAGTTCATATGAGGATAGGGTAGGACAAAGGCAAGCATAGAATTTCAAAGTCTTTACCAACTTTGCCAATTCAGAGTGCTCCTATGTTTGATCCCTATCAAGGTATGGCTTGGATAGGTGGTTATTCAATCAATGTGCCAGGTGTAGTACATGACCTTCCTCATAATCCTGAAAAGTATTTTCCAATATTTAGTCCTAGTGGCATTATAATTACTAAATAAAATATTAATATTTTCAAAGCTATATTAAGATTATTTAATGTGACTCATGAAGATGTAGCATGTAGACTATTTCCTTTTACTTTTAAAGATGATGTAGGAAATAGACTATGTTAAATTTAATAATGTTTTGAAAGCCTTTCCAAAGGAATTATATACTTTTGAATTTGTCCCTAATAAGGATTATGAGTAGGTACATCTGGTTCCTCAAGGCCATTCAGATATGCTGATTTAAATATCATGGTGGAGACATTTGAGTTCCCTTTCCAAGAGGATAATGAGCCTGAGGATATTCCTGAAGAGATTCATGTTTTTCATCAATTTATGAAGAAGACTTATCCTTTGAGAAATAGGGAGAAAAAATAACCATTGACCACTTAAAATCCTCCAAATAACTTTGAGACCCCTCCTAATACTACCTTAGATAATAATCTAGAGCCTCCAAAGGGAATTACTTATAAACCCTATGCTAATACATCTAATTCTTCTAATAGGACTGGGTATAACGTAGTAAAGGACATGAAAAAGATAAAATATAACTTTACCTTATATGAGTTGACACATATTAATAAACAAATGGATTTGTTGTTGAAATATTTATCTAAAAACATTGGTAAGTTTCAAAAGTTTACACATGCTAATGTTGAAATACTCAAAATTAAGGTAGATGTTCCTCTTTTCCTACTGACAGTCAAGATCTTTGATAAGAATCTACATAATTATTTGTTAGATTTTGGTACATCTACAAATATTATGCCTAAAGGTATTTTTGAACAATTAGATTTGACTCCCATTAAATATAGTAGAGTTATAACTCAATTAGATAAATCAAGAGTCAAAGTGATTGGTGAATTGTTGAATGTTCATTAATATCCAAGTGGTATACATCCATAATTCTTATGGGTTGCTATTGAGTAGAGATTGGACTAAGAGCTTGAACACTTATATATCAATAGATTTTTCACATATGTGGTTGACTTGAAAGGGAGTCCCTAGCCAAATTAGGATAGAAAGCGAGCTTAAAATGAAGCATATGATCACTGAGTATAATGAAATCAATGAGAGGGTTAACATGGTTAACTTAGATCTTGGTTTTTACACTCTTTACACCATAAAGGTATGTAACTCTAAAAATTTTCATGCTTTGCCTGGATTATGGAAACTTTATTTTGATGGGGCTAGTTTAAAAATAGGTTCTATAATTGGAGTGGTATTAATCAATCCCATTGGGAAAGAATACAATGCATCTTACAAATTTTAGTTCTCATATACCAATATTTTGGTTGAGTATGAAGCCTTTATTCTTGGATTATAATTTTGAATCAAGAATGAGACAAGGAACTATTGGTTTTTGGTAATTATAAATTAGTGGTCAATCAAGTCAAAATTAAACATCAATTCAAGTTATCCTATCTCAAAAAGTATAAATTTAGAGTGTGGGACTTAATTGAATGTTTTAATGCTTTCAGTATTGTGTCAATCCCTAGGAAAGAAAACAAGGATACTAATGAACTTGATTTAGTTATAACCAACCTCAAGCCCAATCAATGTTCCATGTTACAAAGCCTTATAATTGAATTAATCCCATGCCCCTAAGTGCTAGATAACATTAATCACTTATAGGTATTTAGTAATGAACAATAGATCATAGACTTCATGACTAGTTTAGTAGTGTTTGAGGGTCACATTATTGATGAAGCTAGTCTCCTTGACAATGAGAACATTGAAAGAAAACTTGATGAAAAGGTCATTTAGTTGAATGACAATAAGATCCTCAAAGGCATGATAGCCTTAAAGAGACTCTTTGATTCTGACAAACTAGCTAAGGCTACCAAGATTCCCAAAGTGGGAAGGATTATAATGCAATTGACCTTAGATTTTAAGGTCAAATTTAGTTGGTTAATATTGGTATAGCCTATTCAAGAATTGAGTCTAAAAGGGCCAAATAAATTTTGACCAAATATAAATATATCATAGCATGATCCTATGACGACCTAAATATATTTGATCCAATAGTCATAACTCATATCATACCTTTAAAAGAAAATTGTAAACCTTTCAGACAAAAGTAGAGGCTCATCAACCCAGTATTAGAACCACTAATATACAAAGAGGTCAAGAAGCTCTTAGATGCCAAGATTATGTTTCCCATTAGGCATTCCACTTGGGTTGCTAATTTATTCCTAGTTAGGAAGAAAAATAGTGAAATTAGACTATGCATTAATTTTAGAAATATGAATAGGGCATCTAAGAAATATAATTATCCCTACCTTCTCTTGACTAAGTAATACAAATTATTTTTGGTTTTGCCATGATGTCCTTTCTTGATTGTTTTTAAGGGTATAACTAGGTGCTAGTGAACCAAGAGGATAGGATGAAAATTGCATTTACTTCCAATTTGGGCATGCTTGCCTATAAAAGAATGCCATTTGGATTGATAAATGTAAGTGAAACCTTCCAAAGGTATATGGATCATGATTTACAAGGTCTTGTAGGTAAGAGAATTATTATATACATGGATGATCTGATTGTCTTTTCTAAAAATATGGAGGATCATATTATGCACCTACATTAGGTGTTTAAAAGATGAAGAAGGTATGGGATTTATATCAACCTAAATAAAAGTATTTTATGTGTTACTAAGGGAAAAATATTAGGACATGTTATCACTAAGGAGGGAATCTCTACAAACCTTGATAGAGTAAATGAAATATCTAAAATAGAGCCCCTTAGTAATAAGAAGGAATTGAAGTCATTCTTTGGCAAAATTAATTTTGTAAGGAATTTTCTTTTTGGTTTTTATAAATAGTGAAACCTTTGAATCACATATTGAAGAAAGAGGGTAAGACAACTTGGAATGAAGAGACAAATAAGGCTTTCAAAGACATCATAGAGGCAATTGGATATGCCCCTATACTGATAAGTCCAAACTTCACTAAATATTTTTATCTTTATTCATTTTGCTTCAAATCATACAATAGCTACATTTCTAACTTATAAAATGGATGGATGTGACCATCCAATATATTTTATGAGCACTAACCGTAAAAATGTTGAGTTAAACTAATCTTTGATTGACAAACAAGCATGTGCTTTGGTTAAGGCAATAAAAAAATTTAGGCATTATATACTTATGAATAAGGTGCATGTCATTTTACCAAACATTTACACCAAGCTCATGCTAAGTCAAAATGAACTAAGAGATAGGAGAGGTAAGTGGATGTCTATACTCCATGAATATGACATTGATATGAAGATTACCAAATTGGTAAGGTTTTAGGGTTTAATTCAATTTATTTCCAATACTAACCCTAAGCTAAGTTTTATGTATGTGGAGTAACAAAATTTTAGACCTAATTATTGGTATGATCCCATTGTCTACTTAATAGTCAATGGTTATTATCCTATAATGCTAAGTAAAGAATAAAAGAGAGATCTAAGGCTCAAGACATCTCACTTTATGATCAAGGATGGAGTTTTGTACAAGAATAAATTTGAAGGAATTTACTTGAGATGTGTCTCCAAGAGTGAATAAGTTGAGATAATGAGCACCTTCCATGAAAAAATAGGAAGTAGACATCCATTTGGAGGGACTAAAACACACAAAATATCAAGCACTAGTTACTACTGGCCTACAATCTTCAAATATTCTCAAAAACATGTGAGAGATTGCCACTCATGTCAAGTCTTTAACAACAAAGAGCCTAAGGTAGCCATGCCACTAAGATTAGTAATGATTGATAAACCCGTTGCCCAATGGGGGCTAGATTTTTTGGGGGTCATTAACCCCAATTCCTCTAATAGTCATAAGTACATTTTGATTACTACTAATTAGTACACCAAATGTACTAAAGTAGTGGCACTAAATAGTGTAGGACCAAAGAGGCGATCAATTTTTTAAAATAAAACATAAGCACTAGGTTTGGGATGCATGTATCTCTAGTTTGTGATAATGGACCTGCTTTTATATCCATAGAGATGATAAAATGAGTATATGATAATAACATCATCCTCAAGTTCTCATCAAACCATTATCTTTAAGGTAATGGAGTATCTGAATCAACAAATAAGAACTTGATGAAGTATATAAAGATGTCTATAACTGATTAACCTAGAACTTTACATAAGCTACTTGAGTATGCCCTTTCGGTAGATAGAACTAGAATCAAACAAGATCTCAAAGCATCACCATTCTTACTAGTTTATGGTCAATAACTCATCTTCCCCATCACCCTCAAGATACCAACATTCAAGTTTGTGAAATATTACATAGAGGAGAACCAAGAATTTGCAATTTTAAGATTGTTGGACATCATAAATATGGAAGATGCAAGAGAAGAGGGTTTTGCCAATTTTAGTAGACACCAAACCATAGTCAATAATTGGTTTGATAAATGTTCAAAATAAAGGTGTTTAGGAAAGAAAACTCTTTTTTGGGATAAGTCATCTAAGCCTAAATATAAACATGGAAGTTCACACCTTTTTGGATAGGTCCCTCCCAGATAGCCAAGATACTTAGAAACAACACCTTCAAGCTAAAATACTTATAGGGAGTCGAGTTCACACTACCCACCAATGGGAAATAACACAAACCCTAATTATCTACTATCCCACCTAGATTATTCATGGAATAACTGTAAGACTAGTTAGAGTTAGTGTAGGTACACTAGATTAGTTTCTTTTCATGGAATAACTGTAAGACTAGTTAGAGTTAGTGTAGGTACACTAGATTAGTTTCTTTCTATTCTTTCCTTCTTGTCCCTTATTTATACATATGTTTATATATACTTGTTTATTTATTTCCTTGAGTTATATTTGTCTGATTTTTTTTGGTATGTTTTTTTTATTTGCTTTGTTCCTTACTCCCAATAAGTCCTTTTAAACAAGCCCTCAACTCAAGATTCATATGATTTCTCAAAGAAACCTAGTTCATGAATTTAGGTATGTTCTCTCAGAATTGGTTGATCATGGATTATTTAAATATGATCTTAATGTTATAGTTTAGAGAAATAGTAAAGAATAATGAATAGGTTAATTTCTCCTTGAGATTATAAACTTTGTTCTGATATGAGTTTGGTTCTAAGAATGATTGAACATGTAGGGTGAAAGATTAGATTATTAGGATATAGTCATGCTTTCACTTAAAAAACATTAATTACCTAGGACAAAGTTTACTGCCAAAGATGATTATCTAAAGACCAAACACTTTACCAAATCCCTAAACCTAGCGTAACTTGGTTCCCAACCTTTGCTAGAAATTCAAATTACTTGGAAAATAAAAAAAATAAGAACCTTATTATGAAATTCAAGAACTTTCTAAGAAAAGGTGATTTTGGTAATCTCCACCAAGGATATAGACATCTCATTAGTAGTGGAGTAAGGCCTTGAGTGGAGCCAAAGACATCTCTATCAGGGATATAAACACTTGGCTAGTAGTAGAGCAATGCCCAAGCCTTTCCTAAACTAAAACATGGTTCCTAATGTATATCCAAACATGCTGAAAGTTAGTGTTAATGATTAAAGTCATGAAATTGGAAGTTTTTCTCCAAATTTTATTGTAATTAGTAAGTGGAATCAAAGCACACACATAGCATGGCTATGTCTTGATGTTTGATCTTAATCTTATATTTGAAAATTTTGTTCAAACCATGAAGGGGTCTTAATAATGGTGCTTGATAAAATGGAATAAGTAGCTTAATTATTAGTCTAAACTAGTCTCTGAGTTCTAACATATTACTATGTTTCCCCTAGAAGTCACCATTTGCTAAGGTCAACATACCCCCATTTTTGAAAAATGGGGACCTTTGTGTTAAAAAGTAAAAATTTATACCCTAAATTTGAAAATTCATATGATTAGAGTATCATTAGAATGTTTTTCACTATATCTTTATTTTAAAGGTCATCCACACCTGAGTTGGTTGGCATATTTATTCATGATTCTAAAGTTGTTAACATTTTATCTTTATCTTTCAAGTCACAGCTCCAATGGAATATTTTTTGGAATGAGCTATGTCTAGATTTTATGATTTAATAATGATTTGATCTTTTACTAGCCTTTATTATATTAAAATCAAGTTAAATTCATATCTGATTAGATTAAAATCCTAACTCCAATTACCCTAGATCATGCCCTTTGAATTGAATTCAAATTTGGTGGGAATATTTTACATGGGAACATTTAAATTATGCCATGGACTTAGTTTAATTTTTTATCTTAAATATTAGTCATATTTTTCAACATGACCAAACCTTAAGCTAAAAATATTATGTTTGGTCCCTCTATGTCCCATGATCTCCTGGTCTATTTTATTATTGGCATGGTCTAACTAGTTCATTGTCTCTTTGTTATAAATCTTAGCCTTAAGCCTTACCTTAAGGTTTATCATATTTATTAATATAAACCTTAGGCTAAGATTTTAGGCTAGGTCTTTTATTTCATGGGGTTCCCTTTAACATGTTTTAAAACTTAGCTTAAGATTTTATCCTAAACCTTTATTTGTATTTATTAATACAAATGAAAACATTAGTTTAAGAATTCAACTAAAATTTTATGTTTTCTAAACACTAACTTAAACATCATTTTTATTTTTAGGATCAAAGGTTTGCATTTGATTGGATGGTTAAGATCTAATGGTGAGAGTTTAAAGTCAAAGACCCTAACCTTAAGTTAAAGATCAATAATATTTCAAGGATATAAGACACATGTATTATCAAGAAAGATTGATCCAATGAAGCATATTGAGTCAAGAATTCAATGGAGGCCTAGGATAAGTGAAAAGGTGATAAGTGTCACACTCACACCAAAGAACATTGAGTAGCCAATGATGTTTGACCTTACAGATTAATATCTAATAGCTCATGTTTGTTCATATGAAGATGATTAGATGGTACATAATAAACATTGAAAATTCAAGGACAAATGTGGAGATATCATATGGCATACTTATGGGCCATGAATTAAATCTCGATCATCTCTCAAAGATAGATGGTACATGGTGTAGTGTATACATTCTGATCAACAGTCTATGGAGTAGGAGGTAAAATTAGGTAGATTGAGATCAATGGAGTACAATTGTTTTATGCAATTGAGATCAATGGTGCATAAAAACATTAAAAATTCAAGGAGAATATGAGAGTGATAAGTGTTACAATCATGGGGAATGTAGCGAGTTGCTAATGGAGTTCAACCATATAGATCAAGATCAATGGTCCACATTGATCCATGAGGGATGATCTAAAAGTGAGAGATTAAGAAGGAATTTTCAAAAGACATCGATCACCTTTTTAAAAATTAATGAGCAAGATGTCATGTTGGATCCACATAATCTTGATATTTTATGTTATGGATTTGGAAACCTAGGAAATGCAAAGGTATAAATGCAAAGATCTAAACACAATATAAGTCATAAGGCTCATATAAGTTCAAACATCTACCACCATTAAAGCACTGTAAGGAACTTTAAAAAAAAACATATCACTTTCAAAATCCCTAATTCAACCCTGTGATAATCATAATCAAGTGATGAAATATTGGATTGTCATCTAAGCAATGATAATTTGATCCAAAATTGAATTACAAACCACTGGTAATTAATTTAGGGGGTTTACAGCTATGGAATCCTAGAAAAGTGTCTCCAAAGAAGATGTAAAACTCTATTTAACCATGGATGTGAAATGAAGAGTTTTAAAATACATAATTTGATGCCACAACTTTGAATACTGGGGAAAATAATTGGTTGAGCTTATTCTAGACCATTAAAAACCAATATCCCATCATAGGAGAAGAGGAGAAAAATGTCTTAGTAAGAAGGCTCTACTATGACATAGTTGTCATTCAAATGATAGGTCTCCATTACACTACAACAAAACTTGAGGTACTGCATTGTATAGACATTCTCTATTCTATTTTTAGAGATGGTAAAATTGATAAAAGCATGTTAATCAATGAACATACCCACATAAATATAGCTTATATCTCTACCATAGCATTTGAAAACTATTATAAATTTCCTAAGCCCTAAAAAAACTAGACCATAATAAAAAAATGGGTTAAAAAAATGACTTGAAGACCATCCTCGCCCTATGGTTATATTCTAGAAATTAGGTGTTTTTAGATTTCAATGGTAACATTCCCAATTGTCAATTCATAGATGGAATAAGAATGATCGTGACTTTGATGAATAGGTTATGTGGATATCCAACCTCCACCTATGTGGACAAGATTTCGGTTCCCTTAGTCTATTTTATGGTTGAGAAATAACTCACCCCTCCCCTTGGTGAAGTGGTCAATATTGTTTAAGTGGGTAGATCTTTGTAGTTAAAAAGAAAAAAAAGAACCAATTCTACATGATGTCATACCTCTTAGATGCCTTTATTTATACCATAAATATCCCCAACCTAAGAGAATGGTCACCTAATGAGACACAAATAGTCTCCCAATACTATTCAAAATTACACATATTCAAATACAAGGACCATATCCAATTCATATGTCATTATTTTTATCCATCCCTATCTGAGGACATAACTAGGAATCCAATACCCAGAGTCATCCCCTTGACCAACAAGTTAGTTGAGGCCATGGGAGACATATGGTTGTATCCAAATTGCATAATCATCAGGATCAAAGGAACACAATGCACTCCCCTCAGATTACTAGTCCATGTGCCAAAGAAGTTAGCTAAATAAGAGGTGGCTTACCAAATGTGAAATGAAATAGATGGTTTGTGTAAATCCAAGAGGAAGGTACTAATTCATAGCTTCTAATTAACCATTGGAAGGACTATTTTTTCACAATGGGACAACATTAAGGTTGCTTCCAAACATAAGACCTCTTGCATTCTTGAAGAGGAGGATCTAAGCTAGTGAGATCCATAGAGATTAGTTAAAGAACACTTAAAGGCCAAGGGAGTAAATTTACCCTATGATCATCAACCTAGTGATTTTGAACCTATATATACAAATGCCTCTTCATTCTCTGAGGTCACCTTCAGGTTGAAAAAGCACATCAAAGTAGAGTCTAGAATGTAAAGGGAGAAAAAAATGGATGATGACAAATGACAATTGGGGTCAAGGTAGTACCATTTACTGAGTGGTTCATATTCTAAACCTCCATCATCCTAATTATAGATGGAATCTATACCTGAGGCACAACTTGAGTGAAGGACAAAGGAGAGAAGGCCTAATAAAATTGCACCTTATTTAACTCAAACAAAGGAGCAGGGATCATTAGTTGAATAAATCCATGTGGTAACACTAGACCCTAGTGAAATAATTAAAGATGCTCTAAAATTTCTATCATTAGCCTATGAGTCTAAGGATGAAGAATTAGAGGTATCCAAAGAAGAAAAGGGGAAGGAAGTGTTGGACCTAGTTCCCATAGACACCCTTAAAAGAAAAGTTGAATTGGTCATTATCCTAGTGAAGTCTAAGAAGCCCAAGGTGATCTTCACTCATATTTTGAGTGAAGTTAATCTCTTTAATGAAGAAAACTTAATTCAGGTTACAACCATTCATGAATGGTTCATATATGGAAAATTACAAAAGGTAATTACCATTCACCATTCTTGGCCATTGATATAAACAATTAGTATTCTACTGTATGAGGAAGCCAAACCATGAATAGTTACATTATAGAAGGAGGAAGAGAAAAGATTGACTACTCCAGGAGAATCAAGTGGAGCACAAATGGAGACCCCAGGTTCCAAAGTGATACAATATTTAGTTGGTGTCAAATTTTACCCAACCACTGCTAGTTTGTAGAGGGTAATTGAGAAGAAATCCTTAATAGGTGGATAAGAATTCACTTTCTAAAATGTGGAACATTTTATTGGATTGAATCTAGTTGGAGGATAAAATCTTGACAAAGATCCAATGTTTGAATAAAATGTCCTTGAGGTGGCTTAGGTTCAAATAGATCTATTATAAATACAATGATTTAGGGCATCCTACAGTAGAACAATAATCTAAAAGAACAAGCCATCTTATCAATTTGAGAAGATAAATTCAAGTAATTTGAAGACACCATGATTGATTTATTCAATTCTTTAAGGTCAACTAAAACCAAGCAAGATGCAATAAACAAACTAACCATTAAGGCTATAAACCAAGTTGGCCAATGGTAGGATTTGAGCTACCAAGTAAAGGATTTGAGCTAACAACATTATAGAATGAAGATCCTATAGGGGAAACATAAGACTATGATAGGACAAGGGCCTCCAATTTAGTTAATATAGGAATACTATTTTTTAATTAAGATTGTATACTATTGAAAAATGAATATTATTTTATAAAGGCATGTACCTCTTGTAAAGCACATTGCCTATAGGTCAATCCATTAGAGAAAGTATAGTGTATTCTAGAACATTTGTGGAAAGGAAAACTATCCTAACACTTGTGATTTTTAATTAGATATAAATGACTGACATGTTTCCTTGTATCCTATAAAAGGATAATTTGTAATTGTAAAAAAAAGGGGGAGTTCTTAGAACCAAGAGTTAATTGTAACTTTTTGGGCAATTAATATAAGCAAGGAATTGTACAATGTTTATCCAAATTTACTTATGTCTTTTATTATCCTGGCTTTTCTCTCTATTTTGTTCTAATTTATAGATTTGAATGGTTCTTATAAATTCTTAATGTTTACATTTGAATGTAGAGATATTAACTTGTGTCAATGCTAGGTTAATTGAAAGCTTTTAGGTTCATTTCATTTACTACTCTTCTTGCATTTGGGCTAATGTTATTTTCTTTCAAGGGTAAATATTTAAAGTAAACTTGATTCTTATTTGCATTATTTCACACCATCCTTAGATGTCTACCTGATGTCTAATAGGACTTGAGCTTATACTACTTCATGTCATACATTGGTTATGTGAATGCCTAGATGATATTTAAACTTTGTCATGATATTTGGAATGAAGATCAACGACATCTATTCTCTACCTTACCTTTATTTTAATCCTTTTTTAACCAGATCACTCTAGCTTGATTTTAATTTTAAATACCCATCTTAGATTAGTCTTTATATTATTTCTTGATCATAATTCACCATTCTTAGCATGACATACTTCATATTTTTCATAGACTACCTTTTGGCCATAATGTCTCCCAACCACCAAACATTATAAATATTCTGAAACATTACACTTGATTTGCCTCTATTTCATTGATAGGTAATATTATTCTCACAACCTATAAATCATACACTAAATTCTTATAATTACAAAATGAGAAGTGTTCTTGAACACTCTGGCTCCTGTGATACATATTCAAGCATTAACAAGTTTCTAAGGCCTTCCTTCTATCAAAAGACTCATATATACTATCTGTTATGCCTATTACTTATCTATTAGTTTGATCATATATTATTTGAATGACCTAGTCCTTCTATACTATGAAAACTAATTAAAATTTTCTTATTATAATCCTTTGAATGTTTTAGACATGTACCTATTTTTTCACTTCATGAAAACTTACATCCGAGTTGAATGCCTATGTTGCTGCTAGTGTCATGTGCTAAACTAAGTGTCTAATTCCCTAAAGTCATCAAATTTACAATTTTAACTTATCCTTATGGTTAGAATACATGATTTAATGTAGGATATTTACAAAAGGGATCATAATATATACACAATCAACCCTCATTCATTCCTTACCTAATATAGAATTAACAACTCATGAGGTAACTTATCAAAATATTAAATCAAGAATTTAAGTGATAAAAGCTTCCCTATCCTTTTTTATTTATATATTAGTCATATGGACATCCCATCTATAGGTTTGATGTACTAAACAAACATTATATGAGCCATATTTTCCAAGTTACAAGCTAGGTCACTCTATATACTTATTTATCACATGTTGCATTTTGATACACACATAAGATAAATAGGGAAAAATACATAGGTATGAGTCCCTATTTTGTGTACTAGCCATGTAGGTAATGCCAATTAATAGAGGGGTCCTTTGGGTTAGCTTGACATTGTGTGCCCATTATCCCATTTTTATAAAAGTCACTCCAAGGGTAAGGAAGCTAGGGTTTAATCTTTTGACAAAGAGTGACAAAATGTCTATGACATCTAAACACACTTGAGTAAAGGTGATAAAAACCCTATAAGGTTACATTTTGTCACATCTATATTTAGTTT
Source organism: Torreya grandis (assembly GCA_037957365.1). Taxonomy (NCBI): domain Eukaryota; kingdom Viridiplantae; phylum Streptophyta; class Pinopsida; order Cupressales; family Taxaceae; genus Torreya; species Torreya grandis. The sequence goes on along the minus strand of JARHVA010001649.1, from coordinate 1,817,079 downwards.
ATATTTTTTACTAAACATGTGCATCTAAGTTAGATAGTATCATCGATGCAATTATCCAGATCTGATGCTAGCATATGAGGCCCTAAAATGCAAAATTCTAGACTCTAATGATTAATTTAGAATCTAGATATAATCAAATTCCATATTGTTCCATATCAAATCTATATGTGAACAGTAAACTAGCCAAATAGTCTTGTTTCTAATTCATTTCAGTATCAACCAATATCTATACTTTCTATTTTCAACATATCTTAGCATTTAAATTTATGATATTGTTTATCTAAGTTTACAAATTAATTAGCATGTTATAGATATATTTATCACCATTGTGCTTATTCATTCCTACATTATTAACCCTATACTAAATTGACTCATCTAAATTTAGGGTTAAAGACTATTGTTCACTCTAAGATCATTCTCTAAAAATACTCATGAAATTGGGTGTTTTTGAAGATAAGATAGTGGAAATAATGACAGATTTTCATCCACTATTTTAGGATTGATGTGAGATTAGCCTAGGGCATACTTTAGGTATTTGGATTCAAAATGGAGCCTACATGGAATAATCCCTGAGAGATGTAGTGCCACCACCAGGGGTTCAATGCTACTTGTTTAAATAATGAGTTAATTAATTGAGTATATTGCTAATGTTCATGTACATTGTTTTATCATTTTATAAATTAAAGGGAGGGGGTAGTTTAATTTCCAAAATAAACACAAAAAGAGGGAAGACCAAGGAAAAAAAGAGTGTTTATAGATAAGGATGATATTAATACTTCAACAATCAGGATAAGTACATTTACCACATTTATACAACTATGTGTTGAGTTTCACCAAAGGTTTTAACTCCCATACTACATAATGGGAAGAGTCTACGGAAGTAGTGAAGAATGTTTGATTTATGAAGTCTCACTAAATCTCAATACTAGAAGTCTGTAATAAATAACACAAAAAAATCTAAGATAAATTATAGACTAACACATAGGTTATCAATATTGTAATAAAATGAAAGGAGTCCACAAATAGGTCATGACACACAAGAACATCATAATAACTGCATTAATAAATGATACATCATTAAAACAATTATATGAGCACTAACATTCATTAAAAATTGAAATGATAGACACTTTGATATAAAAAATATGCATTTCATAATGGATAAAATTGCATTCATTAAAAAATAAAAAGTTTTGTTACAAAGGTATTGATCATGGCCAAATTTATACAATCCAAAAGGGTGAAGGAAACTGTAGGTGGAATCTTGACTTGATTTCAATATCACTTTTGATCTAAAAATTTTTGACCTCAAAAATATAATGTAGTTTTATATTTATAGATAAAGATGGGATTTAAGCCCAAGTAGAATGAGATTCCCATCTTAGGACATGATGGACACTCCTAATAGTTACAACTTCATAATTCAAAAAAAAGGAGACAATCCCCTTCACTCACCTTCAAATCTCCATGTGGTACCACTTAAATAATAGGTAGAGGTGGAACAAATGAGATGGCTCCCAACTACTTTGACTTTGCTTCTTTGGCCTTTAGTGTAGTTTCCATGAGATTAAACTCTTGATCCAACTTATAAAGGTTCATCAGAGACTCTCTAAAGATCATATTTGATTGGGCCATGAGTCTTTGGTATACCTAGAGGGGAGCCTCCATAGACACCTGGGATTTGGACACATGGTTGATGCTCATTATGGATTGGGTTAAAGTTCAAGTATTTCCTAAGCTCCCTCTTTATTTTCCTTAGCCACCTTTTTCCTCATAACCTAGTCTAAGTGACCTAGGTGGACTCCAAATTTACCCCTATATAATAAAGTGCCATTCAAGTTGAAAAACATTGAGATGTTGATTTTTTTTAAACCAATATCATATTATTGATATATTCAAGGGGTATCATTATATTTTGGGATTTAGTAAGCCACTCCTCCATATTGATATTTTTCCTTCTGGTGTATGTTTGATATAATCCTAAATCTGAAATGGGCATCAATTTTAACTCTGAGAATATGCTCTTATCAATCATAATCACTAGCTTCTTACACTTTTCATCAATCATAATGATCTTGTCTAGATAGGCCTGGCCACTGGATGAGTACTTGGATCTCCACTACAGTCCCTACCACCTTTAAAAAGTTAAGAAAAGTTATAGGAGAGAGTCCTTGACCTATTAAATTAGCCTAATGGGAAAGGATATCTTTACCTATGCCTTGAGAGTTTAGACTTGGATCTACATGTATTCAAGAAGTTTCTTTGACATGTCATGGGTTTATCCAAGAATAGAGAGTGGGCCCTCCACTATATTTTCTTCTCTCATGAGAATCCTCGCCTTGGTGAGAGAGAACAAGTATTATTGGGTTTTCCAAGACACAAGGTTCCCCTCTCGCATGAATTTATGTGTGAGGATCCTTTGCATACTCCTTATAGTGTGATTGAAATCCCATTGCACATATAGGGAAAATTAAATTTTCATGTCTGGTACCTATGATAATATGACCATTCCCCTTGTTTTAGTAGGTGTTGGTGGTGTGGCAGGTAAGGTAGTGATAGGTAGAGTGGGTATGGAAGAAGTAAAAGGTGTGAATGATGAAATTAGTGAAAGAAGAGGAGGCATAGGGGTGTAGGGAGGCAAGACTAATGAATAATCCTAAGGGAATATATGCACTCACCACTAACCTTGGATCATGCCAACTTAAGGGGAAATGACTATTGGGAGAGGGGTATTTAGTCGAAGGGAATACATTGGATGATTAAATCTGATTCTTTGGGTGTTTAGGGTAATTGAAAAAAGGGGACCAAGGAGTGATAAGAGGAGCCACTAGGGTTGGTGCTAAAAGAACCATATAAATTAGTAGATGAGGTGGAATTAGAGTAGTCAGTACATGTACTGAAGGTCAAGCATGAGTTACCTTCTAAGTTTTCCTTGTTCTTTTACCTATTTAGATCCATATTTTATTATAGGTGTAGAGGTAGAAAAGACCATGGGGGTTGACTATGAGATTTATTAATTCTCTTAAGGAATCATCAGAATTATATCAATCACTGTATATGTGCACGTAGGTGCACCCATTCCTAGATTAGTTATGGAAATTGGTGAAGATGGGGTAATCACAAGCACTTGAATCTAATGAATGGTTGATGGGGGCACTAAGAAAGTTCTAAGTTTGGAATGGATGGGGAAAATGGAAATGAAGAAGGGAGGATGCTAGGGATGGTTGAGGCCACAAGTTCTTAGGTTAATAATGGAAGGGATGAAATAGGGAAGAGATGAGGTATCGACTGAATGATTTGTGGAAGGGGTAGGGAATCAAAGGGTATAATGAAGGGCTACTAAAAAGTGGAGAGAGTGAGGGGAAAAATTTATATTAGTGCCTATTGGTCTTGATTTAGGACTATTTCTAGGCTACTGATAATATTAAACCTTAAGGCCTAGGTGGCCTAAGGTTGAGATACATATTGGGGATCTTGTTAAGCTTTGACCACCTAATGTCCATCATGTGGGTCTAACTTCGTAGGGGCCAAGTCACTTGGGTTGTTGGACATGAAGCCATGACACAAGGAGTTTTTGCTTATGGGGGAGAAGGTCATATGATCCCTTGTATAATTCTCTTAGAAATGATGGGGAGATTCAAGGTGACATCTTCTAAAGGCCAAGTAGATGTAAAAGGGGCCAAAGATGGTCTAGACTGAACCTTCTTACCCTTCTCCTTCCCATGGGCCTCAATCCATGTGAGCACCTCTTGGCCATATTATGCATTCAAATATAACTAATTGTCATGTTATGGATTATGGCCATAATTAAGGTTGAGATGAGATAATTAATTCTCTAAGGGGATTTAGATCATGCCCTATAAGTCCCAATATCATTTCTTAGCTCTCCCCAAGGCTAAAAAGTGATAACTAATCAACATCTTCTACTATAAGGGAGGGAAAGAGTGGTATACATGGTGCCTGATGATAATTTGAAGAGGTGAGCAAGCTTTTTATTAGAGACTAATAGAGTACCCAAAAACTCCCTCCACCAATCGGTAAGTAATTTAAATCTCTATAGGGTGATCCAAGATGTGATAGGGCAAGTAGATGGGCTCCCTAAAATTACCTATGAATAAAATGATGGTATCCTCATGACAATACTAGTAGTATCTAATGGGATCTAAGGAGTCTCTAATTTCATTTGATAGATGATGCATATGGGCCTCATTCATCATGTTATACATCACCAGTAGAAAGATTCACATACATTATTTTTGTACTAGTGGCCATATAGCTTGTACAAAACTAGATGAACCACTAAGCCTTTCGGAACCCATGTAAGAAACGAAAATGGCTTAAAAGTAAGTGTCCCATATAATGTATCTATGAGATAAATCATCATGTACAAGTTCCCACCTACCTAGGCATATTTTATTGCCTTGACCAAGTTGATATTGACCACCCCTCCATGGTCATGGAATCGAGAATCATCAAGAATCATGTGAAGCAAGAGTACCCACAATATATTAATGTGAAAGTAATATGGGGCATCAAAATAATAGACTAATAGAATCATACCAATTGGGACCTCTTCCTTGAAGATGAAAACCAATTATGTGTTAAGATCTTCCTTGTTTACCCACCTGGCATCTGGGTTATTAGCCTATTCCATTAGGACATCATAGTTTTGAAAGGTATTAGTCTCGGTATACACCACCATCAAATCATATGAAAATGTGAACTATAGGATATTAGAAATAGATTTATAGGTGGTTCCCAAGATGTCATCAATTTGATATCGATAGTTGGATAAGTAAACCTAATCATGGGCATTGTATTTCACCTACTTGGTGATGAGGAGTAGCTTTTTAGATAATTCATCATAGGGGAACACTTGAGGCTTGGTTGTGTACCTATGGAGGCTAAACTTCTAATATGATTATAAGGCATCTTTGAATTTATCTTTATCATCATCATCATCGATAACTAAGTCTTTAGGTACTTGGTCAATGGATTTGAATACTTCATTATAATGATTGAATTGAGTTAAGCTATCTAAAAACATAGTGTCTTTGTATTAGGTTCAACCTTGAGATTTGAATATGAAGCAACCATTACAACAAGATAGAATTTATTGGAAGAGCTTTGGGTAAAGGAGGAAGCGTAGAAGGCACCAAATTGGAACATGAAGCAAGGAGTCTATCTTTGGGAGTATGAACCTATAATAGCTAATGATATTTCATTAAGATACTTATATAAATCCACATTCATCCCCATAAATTAATGGTTATTGGTACCTTACTCATCATGGATTCTAATTTGAGTTTCTATCTCAATCTTCCACTTGATTTCCCAATCTAGAGTTAAATTTAGAGTATATGATTACACACTACTTACTAGATCTAGTAAAGGTGATGTGACATTTTAAATTATCCTATTGAGATCCAATTTCCCACTTCATCAATGTTAAAAGTGTGGTAGGTACATAAAAACCTCATCTTTAAAGATTCTTATGTATCTATAACTTTGTGTCACTTTTCATCTACCTACTAGTCCTCATGTTAATGGTCAACACCTACACATAGCCCAGGACTTGGCTATTATACCCTTGGGAGAGATGAGATGCCAACTAAGGATATGTGGTACCCTATGATTATCCCTTATGATTACACCCATACTTTATTCTATCCATTTGAGGGCCTTTAGGGGCCCACTTACTAAAATTACCAGTTATACCATGTGTTTTGCTATGATAAGTTAGGATTTCTCAGGGTCTGACATATCTGTCAAGCCAAAGCAACTTACGATCTTAAAAACCAATCAAGTGGTATTTATTTATTATGTTGAGATCTCTTGGGATCTAACATTTATATCATAACTAAGAGACTGATGCATCTAATAATAAGAACTCATTGGTTGAATCTAAGTACTTTTGACCTTTGGGGCAAATGGCATCCTTTGATTTGGCTAGGCTTTCCCAAGGTTTGATATCTCTATCAGGATCAAGAGACTAACCATTCTACTTTTGGTTGATGTGGCACTTTGTGGTTGGGGTATGTTATCCTGGGATCTAACATCTCTTTCAGGTATAAAATGCTATCCATTCTTATTTGGCATGGGCTGATTGGCTAAAGTAATGATAATTTTTTACCTTGGTCCACATGGTTTGTTTATTTCATTAAACTCTCCTAGGCTCTAATATCTCTGCCAGGGTCAGGAGACTAACATGTCCAAAAATAATCTATATGGAACTTCTTCATTGCATTTGGAACTCTTGGAATCTAACATCTCTATTAGGGTTGGGAGACTGACACATCTGACATAGGCTACATGGAACTTTTTTATTACATCAAGCATTTGCTATCTTCTTTGCAACTTTTTTTAGAATTAGTCTTGGCCAGCTTTGCCTTTAGAATTTTTTCTTAGAAGTGTTATTATGAAAAAGTTTTAATTTTTTTCTGAATACCTATAAAGTTAAATAATTTACCCAAAGTCTTCAAAACTTTTTCTTTGAGCTATTACTCCTGCAAAACCTATGACTATGTCGAATATCTTGAAGTCACACAACATCAAGATTTTGATATGTAGAAGAACTTATAGGAAAATACAAGAAATGACTAAGTGAATGAGAAAATAAGTGAGACCAATTAAATTCTCACCTAGATGCTAGCTAGGTTTCTAAAATTCCATGTAGGACTCTGAGATTTGACATTCTGAGAACATGATTGAGACTTCGAGAATTTCCAAGTGAGAGCTAGCCTACAAAGTTAGTGTGTCAAATATTCAAAGAAAGAAGTCCTATATTAACCATGGAGTCTCATCAACATTTGGAATTGATTATTTCATATAACTTTGAGGATTTCAAGTCAGACCAATCGGTCATTATAAAAACCACGTGCTTGGAAAAACTAGAGTGATTTGGGATTTCAAAGACTTAATTTAGGCAAAACTACCTAGAATGAGAGAATGGGTTCAATAACTCTAGTTTTGTGTTTTTAAAGAGGGGTACATCATTTGTACAAAAAGAGGGCATGTTGTCCACAATAAATGGTAACTCATGTGGGGAAAGTGGTGACAAACACTTAGAAGTTGACCTTTTAATCCTCTATTCTTGCACAAAACACAAACTACAAGAGAGATATTTAGACAAATAAAAAAATAAGGAACTAAAGTTTTGTAATAGAAAGTGACATACTAAGATTTTATAATAAATAAGACCACTAGTGTGTGTAAGAAGTGATTTTCAATTAACTTTTTCAAATATGGACTTCCTTCAAGTAATGGAGGGTAAACTAGGAATTATATTTATTTGAGGGCATGTATGGTTTCATGGATTGGAGGGGAATGTCATGGGGATTACTCTACTACCATCCAAGAATCCATAGCCTAGATAGAGATACATCTAGTCCCATTAAAAGCCTTGCTTCACTTCCAATTGGGCAGGAAAGCCTATCATGGAGGTTGCTTGAATAGACCTTTCAAGGAAGACTAAGAATTTAAATTCTGCATGTTTTTTCAGTCTTCTTTCAAGGTTCCTTATGAAGAGATTTAATAGTCTTATCCATTGAGGGTTCAGTACCAAGTCAAAGGTGATAGGGCGAGGAATAATTTTTGAATACCCAATTGATCTTAGATTGGCTTGAATAGTCCTACCCTTTTATAATATGTTATGTTAAGTTCAACTTAGTGGCCTCTTATTGGGATGTGAACTATACTAAAATACACTTGTTTCTATGAAAATCATTGGCTTCCAAGATATAAAATGTAAAATACTTAATTATAATCCTTGAATTTTTTGGATTGAAGACTCAACTTTGCTTCTTTACAACTTAATAATACATTTCAAGATTCTATCATCATTTGGGGTGGCTACTAACATTCCTTTTCTAGGGATACCTCACAATAGGGTTCACTTTTTTAATTCCAATTAGGGGTCAGATGTAGGCAAGACATGCTACAAGGACATAACCAAACATATGAAATAAAATAATAGATAAAGAAAACACACAATAAGAAAAATAAACACACAACTAAATCAAAATAACCTAATATATACATTATCATCCTTCATCAAGGTTATTCTAAAATTATGTTAGATGGAGTAGTTGAGAATTAGTGTTTTAGGAAATGTATATTTATCAATATAGTAAGTCTTACCTTCAAGGTATTTGAGGCAAAATTCATTATGGCCTAGGATCTCAACTATCTGATAGGGACCAATCTAGATAGGATCAAACTTTGAGTGTTAGCCCTTGTTTTGTGAGCCTTATCCAACATCAGTACTAGATCAAAGATCTTAAAGGTATTGATCTTAGACATTTTATCAAACCATAATTTTATAGAACCTTGATGCTTGTTGAAGCTTAACATAGTTTCATCCTAGGCTTCTTCTAACTAAATGACATCTAGGAGCTTGAAATTTACTTTATTGTCTGGCTCCATGAATTCCTACATGAACTTATAAGTTGGCATCTTGAGCATGACCAACATGATTGGATCCAAGAGATAAAATAAAAGGAAAGGAGATATATTGAGGGCTTGTTTATACCTAATGTAGTCATCCCATAAAGTGAACTTTATCAATGAATGTAATTCTTGGGGTTTTTCTCTTATATAATTATTGATGGCATCTATTAAATTCTTATTGGTGGACTCTGTAAATATATTTCCTTATGGATAGTGATTGGATGAGAACCTTAATGTGATACCATTGTCATAGTCCCATTCTATAAAATCTGTAGATTAGAAGGGACAATCATTATCACATATCAAAGAGACAAGGACCCCAAACTAGGTGGTTGTGATGTTTTACATGAAATTTATGACTTTTGTAGTAGTGATTATCTTCATTGTGACTAACTAAAAATACCTTGTGTAATAATATATGGATATGAGGATAAAATTGTGGAAATATAACAAATTAGGGTTGATGACTCTGATAAAATACAACCCCCATTAGTCAAATGGTGTCTATTCTACAATGGGCTAAAGTGGCATTGCCATGTGGGTTTCCCTATAGGAAAAGGTCTAGCATTGATGTAAAATGTAGACATGGGCATTTACATATTTAAACAAAGTAGGATAGTAGTAACCGACTCAAATAACTTTATGTTTTATGGCATTTTTTGCAAGGTGACCAACTCTCAGTCTTTCATGAAAAATTTTCATCACTTCCTTGGCTTCATCTAGTGATAAACATCTAAGGTAAATTAATTTATGGTCATTTTTAAAGATAATTCCGTTATTCAGTATATACTTTATAGCCTTCAACCATAGATATATTTCTATGTATGGTTGTGTTCAATAGGTGTACTTTTATTAAATAAGAAATGCATGATCAGGGCATACTAGTATGGTTTTAACACCAGCTCATAGTCTACTTGGTGTGTACTTATTCTCAATTCTATCTCAATTATTAGATGGGTAAGGCCCTACCATCTAACCAATTTGGATAGTTTGATATCCAAGTCCTACTACAGCTTCATCATCCATTAGCTTCTATATTCACCTAATTTGTTTTGTCCCAACATTTACTTTATGGTTGTGTCTGGGATGACTGTGTGCACCTTGTTACTCAAAATATAGTGTCTAAATTTATTCAAAACTTTGACCAAGGCATAGGCATGTTTATCTAAAGTAGAGTATATTATTTTTTCAACTTTGATATTGGTGATCATAAAAGCAACATGATGTTTATCTCCATCCAATCTCTGGGTGAGGTAGGTAATAATGGTGCATTCAAAAGTAAAGGGGTAGATGTAGAAATCTTACATGTATTCCAAGATGATAAGCAATAGGGCTTGCATAATGTCATATTTGATATCTTAAAAATATTTCTTTGATTCTATGTGCCATTCCACCTTTACATCATGTTTCAACATAAAAATCAGGGGTTTTATAATTTTTACAAATCCAAAAATGAACTTATGAATAAATTTGATTTTTTCATATAAGTATTTCAATTCTTTTTTGCTATTAGGTAAATGTAATTTAGACATCACATCATCTATTTCTAGATTGATAATGATAACTTAATGTGTGATGATATGACTAAGAAGCTTACCTTCAGTGACACCGAACACACTCTTCTTTAGATTTAAAGAAATGTTATACCTTATACATATTTAAACACTTTCTCCAAGTGGCATATGTGATTTGACATGTATTTTAAAAACATAGTCAAGTCATCCATATAAATTATTATACATTTACCAATTAATCCTTAAAAATCAAAATCCATAATTATTTGAAAGGTTGTCCCAATATTGATAAACCTAAAGGGCATTCTCTTATAACCAAAAGTGGCCCATTTGGTGGTGAATGCATTTTTGATCTAGTCTTCTAAATTAACCAAGAACTAGTTGTATCCCAAAAAACCATCCAGAAAGGACATCATATGGGATTTGCTCACCATTTGGATTAATTCATCAAGGGAAAGTGACAAGTAATTATATTTATCTAAGGTTCAATTTAAGTTCTGTAAGTATACATATAAGTGGCTTTCTCTATTTTTCTTTCACATGAGAACCAAGTTGACCACCTAGGTAGAGTGGAAAACTAGGAAAATTATCCAAGTAATGAGTAAATTATGGACCTCTTTGTGTATTAAGGGTTCCATGATTAGGTTTACAGGTCTTTGCCTCTATCTAAATGGTTTTTGACCTAGTTTAAGGAGGATAATATGAGTAATAACTCTCAGCTCAAAGACCTTGAGGTATCGATAGGCCTAGGATATTACATCTTTGTACCTCAATAGTAGTTTTCAAAATTGATCTAGTTTAGAATCTATCTAGTTAAGACCCATCTTGATAGTGTGAGGGTTTTCTACTAGGCCAAGGTTGATGAGATGACATTTTTAGTTCTCAAACTTGGGATTTTTTGTTTCGAATGTGGGGTCTAAAATATCAAACTCTCTTTCCATTAAAATCATCCCCTTCAGGGCTTAATTCCCATGAATATTAAGGATCCCATCCTTATTTAGCTTAGTACTGGGGCTATGTCTATCTACCTCATTAATGATCTAGGTTTTGAATACCCTTATGTTATTAAAAAATTAGATGATCTACTAGTCATCCTTAAATAATATAAATTTTGTCACATTTTTTGGGACATAATGATAAGGTAAAAGTTCCATAGAGAATCCTTTCAACTCAGCATCATCTAGGGGAGTTAAGTTTGCATCTACAAACATTAGCAAGTTAGTAACTTAGTTTTCTTCCCTAAGGATAGGGATGATGTTGAATATGCTAATTTTTTTGATTAAGTCCCAATACCTATGATTATACCTTATGAGGTATGATAGTTTGCATTGAAATTTCCTCTTGATTTGGTTGACTACTAGTTCAGAGTCACTAAATACCCTTAGTTAGTTCACCTTGTGTTTCACCATGAACTTCAGTCCTAGCATTAGTGTTTTGTACTCTACTAGATTATTTATGTAGGGAAATTATAGCCTATATAATGCTAGGTATTTCTTCCCTCAAGATCTATTAGTAGAACACCATACCCACTACCTTGTTTGGAATGGGCCTTGTCTACATATAGAGACCATATGCCTAGAAAATTTGGTTGGTTTTGTACTTAACGTATAAATCCCTAGGTTTGACAATGCCAAGTTCATTTTCTCATTGACAACATTGTACTAAATTATCATGTGTTTCATGCAGGGTTATTTAAATACCATGATTTGATTAGCTACACCTTTCCATGGTAGCCACATATGAGAGAAGTCTATGGCCATATACCAATTTAAGGATTTATACCAATCTCTATTAAGGAGCATGTCATAGGCCTTGGGAATATATACCACATGGATGTCTATGAAGTGTTAAATCCTAGACTCAGATTCTAACTATATGTGGAAATTTAGAAGCTCAGTTTCCACTTTAACCTCAAATTTGTCTATTTGAACCACTACCTTATCCAATTTGATAGGTATTAACACCAACTTCTCCTAGATTCATATTGGCATTACATTATATGAGGCTCCTAAATCCACTAGGCAATTGTTTAGGTTTTTTCCAAATAATATGATGGTCAAGAGGAAGGGAGGGAATTACATATTATTCTTGTTAATGAACACATTATTATGGGATTATTTTCATTTTTATGGGTTAGTTGAGTCATCTTCTTAATTAGGGACTTTAGTAGAAGATCACATTACTCTATGATCTGAGAAAAATCATGAAACATGATGTTGGATTTGATATTTTTCATGTCCTCTACTATATTATAACCTCCTTTTCTATGAAACTATGGGGATTTCACATGATATTTAGGCTATTGAGGTTTTGGAGGTGGTGGGTCATTCTTAGTATTTTGGCTAGGTGGGGTTGTACAATTGTTTGAGGGAATTGAGGTAGTGAAGGGTTATTTTGGTTATCTATTCCTAAGGGTGTAGTTACTCATTTGGAACTATTGAAATTCCTATACCTTAGTAATACTCTTGTATAGCTCATTTTATTTTTGGCTAGGGAATTACATGGTTTCTAACACCATGGTAGTGCTAGGGGATTTTCTTGCATTAGATGATTTTGGGTGATTGGGGACCACATCATACCCTTCCATTTCCTTCTAAAAGATATCAAAGGCACACAAAAACTTTGTACAATCAAGTTATCCATGGGATACCATGTTATGCACTTGATACTAATTAGGTAGGGATATTTTAAATATATTAATTTTTGGTAACCTATTAGGTGAGAGTTATAATAAATTATGGCGATGGTTATAATTCCTATTTGGTTTTTGATATGTGAATTTATTACTTAAAATATCCACATTGTCATTAATCATCTACCTTTGTATCCCAAGGAAATAATTTTTGATTTTTTGTACCACTCATTGAATGGTATCTAACTCATTATTTATGGACTCCTAGGGTTTGGTATGCGTATTATTAGTTATTTCCAGCTTCACTTGGTGTTATAACTAAGAAGTCATCTCATGGTTTCACAAGTTAAGAAAACCCAAGTGTTGGTTTAGTGTAATGTGACTCATTAGGAATTGATTTGTTACAGGGAGTGGTTAAAGCATTGGGATATTCTAATTAGCATTATATAAGAGGATTAATGTGAGTATCTATGGAAACACATTGGGAATGGGAACCATAATTTGACCTTGTGGGTTTAACTTTTAGTCTACCTTGATAGACTCTTCATAAGTCAGGGCTATGTCCATTATTGTTAGGTTTCATCGTTAGAACATAGATGTCTAAGGGTATAAGGTGTTTTTATACATTTCAATCATTAGTTGGGGATGGAGTTGGTCAAGCATGGTAACTCAGTTGTACATGTTCTAAAATCTAGTGTTGAAGTTCCTAATTGGCTCATTGGGTTCCCATTTAATATAGGTAAATTATTGAAGGACACTAGGGTCTATTACCTAGCCAAATTAGGTGAGGAAGGAAGTATTGAAATGGTCATAGATAGGCATTGAGTCCTTAAGGAGGTTGAGGAACTAATCATAGGATGAGTCCATCAATGTGAAGGGAAAAATACTACATGCTACATCCTCATATTCCACATTTATAAGCCTTAAGGTAGTCTTGTAGGAGGTCACATGGTCTTTAGTAGTCCATCCTACACTAGGAGTGAAAGGGGGAAGATATTTATTTATGTTTTTGGGTAAGTCATAGAAAACTCCTAGGATGTTAATGGTTGAACCAACTAACCAGGCCATCTTGGGCAGTCTTTTGGGGGAAACTGAGAAGATGAGCTAATGATAATTGTTGAAGGTTTGGACCTATTGATTTTGGGTCTCTTATGGAATTTCAAGGGTGAAAATACTAGCTAGCCATGATGGGACCTAGCTATGGTGATGGGCAAGTTATAATCTAGGGTGTTTCACAGATAAATAATAGTTAGTATGTTACCATCAACAAGCATAATCTCAAATAAGTCAGAACTCAATATATAAATTCTTAATGACTTCCTTTTCACTAGTTGTTATTATGTGTGCTTGAAATAAACAATAATGGAGAAATCATAAAGGAGAGGGTGCCAAGTTTAAAACCAATACTAAGTCTGAAATACTCTACATGTACCTTCCTTTTACCTTTAGTTGTTGTTCGATCCAAGATCCTTTTCCAAAAATGGTCATGAGATTGGGTGTTTTTGAAGAGAATATAATGGGAATAATGATGTAATTTTGTCTTTCATTTTAAGACTAATGTGAGATAAACCCAAGCACAGTGATAGGTATTTGTCCTCATAATGGAGCTTGCATGGAATAAACTCTAATAAATGCAGTCTCTACCATGGGTTAAATATCACTTATTTAAATAATCAGTTAATTACTTTAGTCTACTACTAGTTTTCATTCACTTTGATTTACCATTTTATAAATGAAATGGAGGGGGTAGTTTAATCTCTAAACTAAACCCAAAAAAGAGGGAAGAACAATGCAAAAAAGAGTCTTTCTATATCAGGATGAGATTAGTACTTTAACAATCATGATAAGTGCATCTACCATAGTTAGACCAATGTGCCCTAAATTTCACCAAAGGTTTTAACTCCAATACTACAAAATGGGAATATTCTAGGGAAGAAGTGAAGAATGCTTGATTTATGAATCCTCACTAAATATCAATAGTAGAAGTCCATAGTAAAAAACACATAAAATTTCAAGATAACTTGTAGACTAACATACATGTTATCAATATTGTAACAAAATGAAAGGACTTAGCAAAGAGGTCATAAAAAATAAGCACATCATAACCATTGCATCCATAAATGATAGATCATTAAAAAAATTATATGAACATTAACATTCATTCAAAATTGAAATGATAAATACTTTGATAGAAAAAATATGTATTTCACAAAGGCTAAAATTGCATTCATTTAAGAATAAGTTATGTTAAAAAGGTATTAATCATGACCAAATTTATATAATCCAAAAGGGATAAGTAAACTATAGGTAAAATCATGGCTTGATTATGACAACACTTTTAAGCTAAAAATTATCAACCTCAAAAATATAATGTAGTTATATATTTATAGATAAGGATGGGATTCACCCCCAAGTAGCATGAAATTCCCATTCTAACCATGATGGCTATTCCTAGTAGTTACAACTACATAATTCAAAACAAGGAGAAAATCCCCTTCACTTACCTCAAAATATCTACAAGGGACCATTCAACCAATATAAGGAGGTGGAATATATGAGCTAGCTCCCAACTACTTTGAATTTAATTCGTTGGCCTCCAGTATAGATACCATAAGGTTGAAATCCTATTCTATCTTGGTAAGGTTCATCAAAGGCTCTCTAAAGATCATCTCTATTTGAGCCATGAGTCTTTGGTATGCCTAGAAGGGAATCTCCATAGGCACTTGGACTTTAGACATCTAGTTGATGTTCATTGTGGATTGGGTCAAGAGTTTGAGAACTACTTGAACTCCCTATTTGTTTAATTTTAGCCACTTTTATCCTCATAACCTGGTCAAAGTGACCCAATTGGAATCCAAATTCACCATTATCCAATAGAGTGTTGTCTGGGTGTAAAAACATTGAGATGTTTACTTCCTTGAATTAGTCTAATATCTTATTCCTACCATCTTCTAGGGGTCTCATTATAATTTGGGCTGAAGTAAGCCACTCCTCTATAGTGGTATTCATGATCCTAAAATATGTATAACATAAACCCAAATATGATATTGGCATCAATTTTAATTCTTGGAACATTCCCTTATTGATCACAATCATTAGCTTCATGCACTTTCCATCAATCATAACGATCCTCTCTAGATAGGTTTGGGTCTAATAGATGAGTATTCGAGTCTCTACCATTTTCCATACCACCTTTCTTAGAGTTGATAAAAGTTATAGGAGGGCATATTTGATTTACACAATTATCCTAGTAGGGAAGGATCTCTTTACCTATCCCTTAAGAGTTTGAACCTAGCTCTGCATGTCTTCAAAAATATTCTCTAACATGTCATTAGTTTCTTAGAGAATTGAAAGTGGGTCATACACTATATTTTATTATCTTTCAAGAGGTAAGATGAATAGATAGTTATATAAGAAAATATATACTTTTCATTTACCTTGGGTCATGCCCACTTGAGGGGAAGTGACTCTCTTGAGAGGGGTATTCAATAGAAGGGAATGATTAAAGATAAATCCCTATAAATAAAGGGTGATGGAAAAAGGGGGCCAAGGAGAGATGAGTGGATACACTAGGTTTGGTCTTATATGAACCATATAAATTGGTAGATGAGGTATAATTAGAGTATCTATTACTTCTATTGATGGTTGAGTGTGAGACACTTTTTGATTTTTCCTTGGTCTTTTCTTAGGGTTAGCTCCAAACATAGTTATAAGAGTAGAGGTAATGAGGGTTATGGGGGATGAATGTGGGAGTTATAGAGTCACCAAAGGAATAACCAAGATGGTATTGTTCATTGGAGATGTGCACATGGGTGTACCCACTCCTAGAGTAGTTGGGGCAATTAGCAAATATGGGGAACTTATATGCACTTGAATTTGAGGAATAGCCAACAGGGGCATAAATAAATTTACAAGTTGGGGAATGGATGGGGTAGATGGAAATAAAGAAAGGAAGATGTTAGGGATGGTTGAGACCATGGGTGCTTAGGTGTATAACAAAGAGTGTGAAATAGGGAAGAGAAGAGGTGTTGATGGAAAGTGGAGGGAGTGAGGGGAAGAACTTGTATTGGTGCCTACTATAGGTCCTAATTCAAGCTTGTTTCTAGGATAATGATAATATGAAACCTTAGGGCTTAGGTGGATTGGGGTTAAGGTGCATGTTAGGGAGATGCTTGAGATTGAACCACCTACCATTTATTAATGTATGTATAAATTTGATAGGGTCAAATCACCTAGTTCATTATAGGTGGAAGAGGTAGAGCCATGGTGTAAGAAGATGCTACTTGTGAGAGAGAAAGTGGTAGGATCCCTTATATAATTCTCTTAGAAATAATGAGGGGAGTTAGGTTGATATCTTTGAAAGGTTGAGAATATGCAAATAGGGTTGAATATGGTTTAAGCTAAACCTTCTCACCCTTCTCCTTTTTGTGGTTCTCAATACACATGAGTGAATTTTGATCATATTATACATTTAAATAAAACTCATCATCATCCTCTAGCTAGTTCCATAATTGAGATTGAGGTGAGCTAAGTACTTTTCCAAGTGGGATTAGATCATGCCTCATGGCTCCCAATCTCTTGGATTAGCTTTCCCTAAGGATAAAGAGTCTAGACCAATCACCATATTCTATAGGGGAAGGAAAGAGAAATATACATTGTGCCTAATGATGATTGGAAGAGGAAGGCAAGCCTTCTAATAAAACCTAATATAATGCCCAAAATTGTCCTCCACCATTTGGTAAGTAATTTACATCTCTACAAGGTAATCTAGGAAATGATAGGGTAAGTAGAGGGGATCCCTAATAATAATTATGAATCAAATTATGGTATCCTCCTAGTAATACCAATAGTCTCCAAAAAGAGATAGTGAGTCTCTAATTTCCTTTGATAAACAAGACATAGGGGATTTGTTGATCATACTATACACCAATAGGTAGAAATACTTGTAGATATCTTGGATATAATTTTTGTATTGGTGGCCATATAGCTTATAGAACACTACATGAACCAATGAGCCTCTGGGAACTCACACAATAAAGTAAACAGCTTAAAAGAGTGTGTCATATAGACTATGTCTATGAGATAATTCATTATGTATAAATTCCCACCTACCTGAGCATCTGTTATGTCATTGACCATGTTGAAATTGATCACTCCTCTTAGGTTGGGGACTTAGGAGCCATCTAGAATCATGTGAAACAAGGACACCCACAATATGTTAATGTGTAGACAATATGTGCTCATACATAATCAATTTAGTATAATCATACCAACCTAGACCTCTTCCTTGAAGGTGTGAACTGATTATGCATTGAGGCCTTCCTTGTTCACCCACTTTGGATCTAATTTCTTATCCCAATTCATCAGGATGTTGTAGATTTAAAATGTGATAGTGAAGGTATATACTACCATTGAATAATATGAAAGGGTGAACTCTTGGAGATTTAAATAGGATTTTTAGGTGGTTCCTAAGATGTTAGTAATTTGATGCCAAGATTTGGCCTACCAAACCTGATTGTTGACGTAGAAGATTGCACCCTTGGCAGGAGGCTAAGCTCCTGCCTTCTTCATGCAACTATGGAAACTCCCCTCTTACCTGTGGGACTGGTGAAGCTAGAGGGGAGAGTCTCTAGGTAAGGGCTAGCTCCCTTTGGTGCATCATATTCATTCCAGTAAGCGCTAACACACACACACACACACACACACACACACACACACACACACACACACACACACACACACACACACACACACACACACACACACACACACACACACACACACACACACACATACACACACACACACACATAGATGTATAATGGGGGGGATGAAAAGGGAGAAAGATTGCAGGGAAACAAACTACTCTATGGAGGTGATGCACAAAAATAAGTCGACCTTCTCACATTCACACATTAAATTAGACATACACATACATACACTTCATACTTGGTAGAAGGACTAGGCTACAAGAAACTCAACAGAGAGGCTTTAATGGAGAAATACAAAAAAAATAGAGATTCACCAAAGGTGCTATGAAATGCACACTGCAAGTGATTTCTTTTGTTTTTGCACTTTCAAATACTACTCTCCTTGTTAGTTGTAGAAAGGGCACCTTATAGACAATAGATATGTTGGTGTTAGAGCTATGAAAGCATCAAGAAACAATGAATAAACACAAACTAACACTCAAGACATACACAGAAATATCTATCCAAGATAGAGGTAAAAAATGCATTTATTGATTCAAGTGAAATTTTGCCAGGGCTATGCCTTACAAATGTGGAAGATGATTTCTCAAATGACAAGTCCTTAATATATAGGAGAAGAAAGGAGGCCTTTTGGCACCCATTTTACAAGTGACCCATGTGCCTTATGAGCATTGGGAAGAGCAGGCTGCCTAAACATAAATGTTGTGTCGGCCTTGGCTTTGACTTCAGGCATTTTTTGGCATGGCCGCACTATTTCCTCATTAACTGAGGCTGCTTCTTGAAGGCACCTACACAGTTTGTCTACTCATAAATATGAAATGAAGAAAAAGGGTTGCATGGTTAGCCATTCACATCTTCTAATGGTCAATTTGTAGCCACTATTTCACCTATTGGAATAACCTCTCGAATTAGTACTTCCCTTTGCCACTTGGACTATCTTCTTGCTCCTTAGCACTTTATCTTTTCCCTATCTTATCTCTTCTAGCCCCTTCGGCCCTTGAGGGTGATCTTCTAATGGGTTGCTAAATTTTTGGGCCTCCTTTCATGGTTGGCATCCTTTTAGTTTGAAAGCAAATGGCTATTTCACTATATGAAATTTGACATTCATGTCGTTGTCATTGCTTTGAAAACCAACAGCTAATTTGCTTCCTTATATTTGACAGCTTTTGGGACATCATCATCCTCGATAAAAGTCTATCGGGTCCTTTTATAGGCTTTTTCTACTTGAAGTCCTTTCTTAACACCTTCCATAAGGGAAGGTGACCCTTCGGCCTTTGTTTTGTGCCCCTTTATTTGGCTGAGAGTCCCCCGTAAGGGCACCTTCCGTTCAGGGTCCTTCGATGGGTCGCTATGCTCCTCTGGATTATTTCTTGGGTTTCTATGGACTTTTGTCCATAGACAAAAGTCTGCGGACATTTTCCCATAGAATTTTGTTCGCAGATAGTCTACCCCAGCCTTTGCTTTGAACTGTGGCCCTTCCATGAATTCTTTCAAACTTTTTGTCTGAAGGAATTCCTTCGAACAAAAAGTCTATATGAATTCGAGACTTTTCCTTAATCAAAATTTTGAAAGTTAAAACATTTTTTTTCATGGTTCCTTTGAAGTGTTTCATGCCCTTTGGCTTTGGGGGTGCCTCATTGAACCAACCCATTAAACTAAATTTTTTTTAATGATTCAACATTATGCACCAAGCCGATTGAACCAAGGCAGTTGAACCATTCACTTTGAACCATTTTCTTTGAACCATTTATTGAAATGGTTCAATGGTTCAATGCTGCATGTCAATGAACTTGCCAATGAGCTGACTGATTGAACTAGGTTGATTGAACCAAGGCCGATGAACCAAGTGGTCTATTGAACCAGGCACTGAACCAATGTGTTGAACCAAGCTAAAGAACCATGGCATTGAACTTGTGCAACCGAAATTGACTAGCTTTAAATAGCAAGGGAAGAAGGGGGTTGATTTTAGCCTGTTGGGCAAAATGGTCAACAAATTGGCAACTCCTAAGGAAAGCATGCCTGTTATGCTTAAAGACCAGTTGGCTTGCATTCCATTGGGTATGGAGTCAGATGGTAACTTGAAAAAACCAGCAATAGCTCTGATAAATCTAGAACTAGTTACACAAATTTACCTCCAAAGAAATGAAAAAACACACAAGGCTAAGAAAACTACTACTTGTGCAACAACACTTAGGGAAAATAGGGAAAGAAAATAAGGGAAAATATATACAAACAAAAGGAGACTCAGTGGTAGTGCTTCAGATGTATCCCATTAACTAGGATATGCAGTTCTTCACCATCTATCTTGGAGAGCTAGAATGCATTATGTTGCTTGCACTGAGTGATTATGTATGGGCCACTCCATAGGGCATCAATTTTGCATGCTTTCTAGGCTTAGCTCGGTTTACATCCCATTTCAAGACAATGTCTCCTTTAAAAAAATCTTTTGATGAAGATTTCTTGTTGAAGTGTCTCTTTGTTTGCTATTGGTGGTTGGTCCTAGAAGCCATAGCCCGGTCCCTAGTCTCTTAGAGCTCCATCAGCTCACACAGCCTGACCTCCATGTTATTTCCTTTTTCTAATTACAACTAGCGAGTGAGGTCCAATGCTAGAAATTCAAGTGAGATGGGAAGCCTAGCTTCCATTCCATATATGAGCATATATGGATAATTTCCGATTTCTCTCTTTGGAGTGATTCGATCGGCCCACAGAGCTATTTTCAGCTTGACATGCCAAGTCCTCTAATTTTCTTCCATAGTTCTCTTGATGATCTTGATCAAATTTTTGTTGGTGGACTTAGCTAGCCCATTCCCCTATGGGTAATAATTAGATGAAGTGTTGAGATATACACCATACCTTAGTGCCCATTCACTTGTTTTAGTTCCCAAAAAATCCAAGGTGTTATCTGAGATTATGGTGGTCGAGACACCGAATCTTGTCACCAGGTCCTCATAAAACTCCAGGACCACACTTTCATTTGCCTCCTTCAAAGCAACAGCCTCTACCCACCTTGTGAAATAGTTCATGGTGGTCAGGACCCACTTGTGTCCAACACTAGTGGGAGGGTTGATCATCCCTATGAAATCTAGGCCCCACTGCATGAATAGCTACTCCACTTGAATAGGCTGTAGAGGCATGGTAGCTAACCATTATTTCCCATAAAAAAATGCACACTTTTGGAACTTTCTTACCCAGGCATGGGTGTCCCTAAAAAGAGTAGGCCAAAAATATCCAGATCTCATTATCCTTGCTGCAGTAGCTCTAGGAGCAAAATGACCACTTGTTGGCCCATTGTGGAACTCAAACAATACCTTATCAGCCTAGTTTGGGTTAATGCATCTTAGAAGGACCCCAAAGAGATCCTTACTAAACAATACTCCATCAACCAGAACATAAGGGAGGGAATGGAGCCTAAATTAACTTCTTTCAGTCTTATCAAGACTCTATGGGCACTCACCAGTGAGAAGGAAATGCCTCAAGTCCAATGTCCAATCCTTTATGATAGCTAGTTCTTCTGCCGTAGCTGCAACGTGAATTAGTAAGTTGTCTTCCCCTTTCTTCTTGAAGTCCATAGCAAGGTGCTCACACAAGCCTCTTCACCTCACTAGATTGGTGATCTTGATATCTACGTTATACTCCATCACCTTGGTGATCCACCCCGCTCTCTTCTCATTTAGGTCTCAATTGGTCAAGAAATCCTTGATGCTAAGATGTGGAACCATGAGGTGAATCTTGTTGTTGGACAACATATGCCTAAATTTCTTCAAGATCTGCACCACTGCCAAGACTTACTTCTCTACATACATGTATCTGACTTTAAAATCCTTTAGCCCCTAGCTAAAAAAAGCAAGTGGTTGCTTGAGGTCATCACCATTTGCTTGGGTAAGCATGGCAGAGATCACCTCTTCATTGCTAAAAGTGTAGAGGTTGAAGTATTTGTTGAAGTCAGGGCTGATCAAAGTAGAAGCCCGGGTTATGGCCTACTTGATGGCTTAAAAGATATCCTTCCTTTGTGTTATCCACTTGAATTCCTCACCCTTAATTAGCATAGAGGTTAGTGGCTTAACTATCTCTGTGAAATTCAGACTGAATCTCTGAATAAAATTTATCCTGCCAAAGAAGCTCTATAGGCCTTTCTTGTGCTTAGGTAGGGACATCTCCAGGATAGAATGAACTCTCTCAAGGTCAATAGATAAGCCCTCCTTGAACATGATGTGGCCAAGGAGTTTCCCCTCATGAATAGCAAACATGCATTTCTTCATGTTAAGAGAGATGTTGAACTCCCTACACCTCTCAAAAATCTGCCTGAGGTGTTTCATGTGTTGGCTCGCTTATTTGGAAAACACCGTTACATCATTGAGGTATACCAGCACATTTTTATTTATCAAGCCTCCAAAATCCATGTCCATGGCTCGCTAAAAGGTAGCACTAGCATTAGCCAGCCCGAATGGCATCTTCTTGTAGGCGAATGTTCCCCATTTAGTAGTGAAGGTTGTTTTGTGCTGGTCACAGCCTTGCACTAGAATCTGATTATACCCTAAATATCCATCCAAGAGGGAGAAATTCTCACTACCTATTACCTTCTGAAGGATCCACTTCATGCTTGAGAGGGGATAATGGTCTTTTAAAGAGACTTTATTAAGGTCCCTAAAATCAACACATAGCTTGATCTCCCCATTCTTCTTTCTAACAGGAACAAGATTGGTAGCCAAGAGGAATGTTTGATAGGAAATATAATCCTTGACTCAATCAATTTGGCCAGTTCCTTCTACATGAGAGGCTCAATCATTGGGTTGATAGGTCTCTACTTCTATGTGACTAGCCTGGCACCTTCTTCTAATTTGATGGTGTGTTGGGTGAGTTTTGGGTTAAATCCCTTCAAATCACTATAATCCCATGCAAAAACATCAACAAACTCTTGACACAACAAAATGAAAGCCTACCTTTCTTAAATCATGCAGACTTTTCCAAGTGCAAGTAGCTTGTTCTTGAAGATCTCAACCCTTTCATAATTCTCCTCCTTAGTTGTGATGCATGCCTTGTCATTTCTCAATTGGTCATCTCCATTGAAGATGCTCTCAAGAGTGACCAAACCTTTATGGAGCTTATTGTTCTTTAATTGAACAATTTGGTTGCCATATTGCTACTACAGCTTCACCTAGTTCTATGTTGTGAACTCAGCTTCCTCTTGCAGGAAGAAAGCTATTTGCTGGTCATTTTTGAAAACCTACCAGTTTGTAATGTTGTCAAGGATGGAGGACCAAACTACCACCTTTAAGTAACACAAACCACAGTCTCAACTTATCTCCTTGGAAACATCAAACTGAGCACCAATTGCTGCTAGCCTATCCACTTGTTTGTTCTACTCTCTGGGAATGGAGGTGATATTGAAAGCAAGGAAATCTTCCACCAAGTCCCAAACCCTATGCTTGTAAGACTTTAGCAAGGAATTCTTGGTCAAATTTTGGCCTTTCACTTGATTTACAATCAACTCACTGTCTCCCAAAACTTGAAATTCCTTGATCCCTCTTTTTCTTGCTCATTCCAGACCATGGATAAGGGAATCGTATCCTACAACATTGTTTGTGCAAGAAAATTGGAAATGGAAAGCTGAAAAATATATCTCCTTTGAAGGGGAGACTAGCATTGTTCCACCACCAACTTCCAGCCTACTTTTGGAACCATCAAAGTATAGCTATCATAGACTTAGGTCCTCTTGGCTCACCTTCATTATATTTGGTATGAAGGCACCCTCTTTGTGTATGCAGTAGACTCCAAGGCCTACCTCCTCTATGAAATTGTAAGGATCATGCTCGAAGTTATCATTTCCCCACTCATCTAAGAGTAGGTCTGCAACTCCTTCAAGATCAGAGGATGGAGATTGGTCTATCTGGGACTCTTCTAGGTTGATAATGGTGTAACTGACGTTCGCTGCCTTGGGAAAATATGGTTCTAGATGGTCCTTATAGAGTGGCTCAAATTTGATCTTTACCTTGGTCCCATACTTGGTTCTAAAAACTAGATAGGACCAATTCGCTGCTAGATAGCCACCTATCTTTGATGTGAAGTCCCTGGACAAGCACATTACAAAATAAGGAGGAACATCTACTACCACTATATCATGGGGAATTGAGAAAGTTGGGCAAGCATGTAATTCCAAGCTTAAACCCTTCAAAATCCCAACTATTTTTGCAGGTGTTCCATTTAGCTGTAGGACCCCCTTATTCATCTCTTCATATTTTAGTTCCATCTTGTCAGCTATGCACTTGGGCATCACTGAGGTACTAGCCCCACTGTCAATGATGCAGTTGTGCACCAAGAAATCCCCTATAACCAAGGACACATAAAAAGGGGGAATTTTCTCTTCCTTCTTTACCTGACCTGAAGTGGAAGGCTGTCCATTCATCATCAAGACATTATCAGTGCTCACTGGGATAGCTTGTCGATTTAGCTCATGCAATTCCCTCTATAGCATGTCCTTTGTCCTGGTAGAGATAATGAATCCCATAAAGAGATGTTCATATGCAACTTCTTCATTTGGTCCACTATATTGACATGGGGAATGCCTCCCTTCAAGCTTTCTTTGGGGCTAATTCCAACCTGAGGTTCAAGCTAAGGGGCTGAAGGTACAAACGGTGGTCTGAAGTTTGGGGCCTTTTGATTTGAGTGTGATGGAGAAGGTACTGCTACCACTTGGGTGGTAGTCTGGGCTTCTCCCAATGATCTTCTCTTGAATCTTGTGTTGGCTGCAACATAATCAGCCTGATTGTCTATAGTGCCCACATAATTTACTAAATAAAATTCCCCTTCTAGATGATTCATGAGGGTAGAATCAGGCTGGGCTTGATTGCTATTCGTGCTGGGTTACATTAGAGCCTCAAAAATCTAGGAATGAGTAGCTGCCTGATTGTCTACATTCTATAAATAACCCATCATCTCATTTGTATAAACAACCTATTCCTAACCATATCCCATGGTTGAACAACTTGGTTGTTCCTATACCAGATTATTCTGAACAGGCACCATGACTTTAGATGATAGAGGGGGGCTTGGGTTGTAGTTTTGAAATGTTCTAGTCTGAGTAAGCTAACCTTGTCCTTTATTATAGTTTTGGAAAGGGGGTCTAGGGGCTTGACCATAATGTTGGTATCCTTGATTCGGTCTGTTGCTTTGAGCTTGTTGCCTTTTAAGAGCTACAAGTTTGTTTGACATGCTCTGCAATAGATTCTTAACCTCATAAAGCTCATTGGACAAAATAGCAGCTAGTTTCTCTATGCTAGGCATAAGAGCTAATGTGGGAGCAATGATCTAAATTAGGGGTAGCATTTTTGGGAATAGCAACATGTGAGGTCTAGGGGCTATTTTCACAGCCTATACTAAGAAATTTTTAGCTAATATGGCTACATCATAGCTAGGAGTCAGTCTTACCAGAATGGGGATTCTATCCCAAGTCTTCTAAAACTGCATGTTGAAATCTTGCATATATTCATGTGGGGCTCTTTTTATGGTCGTCAACTGCTCAGCAAGTGAGAGGCCATCACTCTTTTCCCCAAAATGGTCTGTCAACTGAGTACCCAATTCATTCCAAGAATGGATTGAATTTAAAGGCAAGGTCTCGTACCAGTCAAGAGCCTTGCCTTTGAGAGACAATGCTAGCAATCTGATGGCGATATTTTCCTCTGTGACATTATGAATATTACAAAGATTAGCAATATTCCTAATGTGATAAATGACTATAATGGGTCCCTCTCCATCAAAAGAAGGCACATTTTTTAGGGCTATTCCCAGGATTGGGTCATAATGTGGGAGATTCAAGGGGCTATGACAATGAAAAGCCATAAAGGGTAATGCCATAACTGCGATGGGCTATAATTACGGCTTTGCTATGTATGTATCCCTTACAACAGGTCTAGGAGGGTGGCTTATTGAATAAGGATGGGTCTTCTCAAACCTCAATCTTTTTGTTGAGTTTAAAAGCAACTCAACAAAATCGAATGGGACACCCTTAGAAGCAGACCGTGTGGTGACTTTAGGCATAAGAAGTTAAAACTGGTCTTTGATTGGAAAACTAAAACTCTTACCAGTGGAGTAGCCAGATGTTGAAAAATAGTTGATTTTATATATTAGGACCAGCATCAATCTTGAAATCTTACTGATTTGTAAAACTGTGTCCCACCGAGCGTGTCAAAACTATTGACACAGTAGATTGCACCCTTGGCAAGAGGCTAAGCTCCTACCTTCTTCACACAACTATGGAAACTCCCCTCTCACCTGTGGGACCAATGAAGCTAGAGGGGAGAGTCTCTAGGTAAGGGCTAGCTCCCTTTGATGCATCATATTCATTCTAGCAAGTGCTAACACACACACACACACACACACACACACACACACACACACACACACACACACACATATAGATATATAATGGGGGGATGAAAAGGGAGAAAGATTGCAGGAAAGCAAATTACTCTATGGAGGTGATGCACCAAAATAAGTCAGCCTTCTCACATTCACACTTTAATTTAGACATACACTTCAGACTTGGTAGAAGGACCAGGTTGCAAGAAACTCGATAGAGAGGCTTTAATGGAGAAATACAAAAAAAATAGAGATTCACCAAAGGTGTTTTGAAATGCACATTGTAAGTGATTTATTTTGTTTTTGCACTTTCAAATACTACTCTCCTTGTCAACTACAGAAATGGCACCTTATAGACAACATATATGTTGGTGTTGGACCTGTGAAAGCATCAAGAAATAATGACTAAACACAAACTAACACTCAAGACATACACAAAAATATCTATCCAAGATAGAGGTAAAAAATGTGTTTATTGATTCAGGTGAAATTTTGCTAGGGCTATGCCTTACAAATGTGGAAGATGATTTCTCAAATGACAAGTCCTCAATATATAGGAGAAGAAAGGAGGCCTTTTGGTGCCCCTTTTACAAGTGACCCATGTGCCTTACAAGCATTGGGAAGAGCAGGCTACCTAAAAATAAATGTTGTGTCGGCCCTAGCTTTGATGTTAGGCATTTTTTGGCATGGCCACATTATTTCCTCATTAATCGAGGCTACTTCTAGAAGGAACTTATGCATTTTATCTAATCATAAATATGAAATGAAGAAAAAGGGTTACAGGTTAGTCATTCGCATCTTCTAATGGTCAATTTGTAGCCACTATTTCACCTATTGGAGTAACCTCTCGAATCAGCACTTCCCTTCACCACTTGGACTATCTGCCTATTCCTTGCTTGGCACTTTGACTTTTCCCTATCTTGTCTCTTCTAGCTCCTTCGGCCCTCGAGGGTGATCTTCTAGCGAGTTGCTACATTTTTGGGCCTCCTTTCATGGTTGGCATCCTTTTAGTTTGAAAGCAAACAACTATTTCACTATATGAAATTTAACATTCACGTGGCCATCATTGCTTTGAAAACTAATTTCTAATTCACTTCCTTATATTTGACAGCTTTCAGGATGTCATCATCCTCAGCAAAAGTCTGTTGGGTCCTTTAATGGGATTTTTCTACTTGAAGTCCTTTCTTAGCACCTTTCCAAAGGGAAGGTGACCCTTCGGCCTTTGTTTTATGCCCCTTTATTTTGGCCAAGAGTCCCCCACAAGGGCACCTTCCCTTTGGGGTCCTTCAGCGGGTTGCTATGCTCCTCTAGATTGTTTCCCAGGTTTTCATGGACTTTTGTCTGCAAATAGTCTACCCTGGCCTTTGCTTTGAACTACAGCCCTTCCCCAAATTCCTTCAGACTTTTTGTCTAAAGGAATTCCTAAAGTGTTCCCTTATACTAAATTATTTAGAAAGCTACTCCTTACCACTAGGTGGGTACAAGATAGTGCTCATGATTAGTGTTGACCATTTTGCCCAATAAGCTAAAATCAGTCCCCTTCTTCCCTTGCTATTTGAAGCCAGTCAATTTTAGGTTGCACAAGTTCAATGCCATGGTTCTTTAGCTTCATTCAACACATTGGTTTAGTTCCTAGTTCAATAGACCACTTGGTTCATCGACCTTGGTTCAATCGGCCTAGTTCGATTAGTCAACTCATTGGCAAGTTCATCAGCGTGTAGCATTGAACCATTGAACTGGTTCAATGAATGGTTCAAAGCAAATTGTTCAAATCAAATGATTCAATCACCTTGGTTGAATCAGCTAGGTGTGCAATGTTGAATCGTTAAACCAATTTTGGTTCAATGGGTTGGTTCAACGAGGCACCCCCAAAGCTAAAGGGCATGAAACACTTCAAAGGAACCACAAATAAAAATGTTTCAACTTTCAGAATTTTGATTAAGGCAAAGTCTCAAATTCCTTTAGAATTTTTGTCTGAAGGAATTCCTTCAGACAAAAAGTTTTAAGGAATTCGAGACTTTTCTTTAATCAAAATTTTGAAAGTTGAAACATTTTTTTTCATGGTTCCTTTGAAGTGTTTCATGCCCTTCAGCTTTGGGGGTGCCTCGTTGAACCAACCCATTAAACCAAAATTGGTTCAACGGTTCAACATTGCACACTGAGCTAATTGAACCAAGGTGATTGAACCATTCAATTTGAACCATTTGCTTTGAACCATTCATTGAAGTAGTTTAATGGTTCAATGCTGCACGTTGATGAACTTGCCAATGAGTCGACTGATCGAACTAGGCTGATTGAACCAAGGCCATTGAACCAAGTGGTCTATTGAACCAAGCACTGAACCAATGTGTTGAACCAAGCTGAAGAACCATGGCATTGAACTTGTGCAACTTGAAATTGACTGGCTTCAAATAGCAAGGGAAGAAGGGGACTAATTTTAGCTTGTTGGGCAAAATGGTCAACACTAATCATGAGCACTATCTTGTACCCACATAGTGGTAAGGAGTAGCTTTCTAAATAATTTAGTGTAAGGGAACACTTTAGGCTTGGCCATGGAACTATATAGGCTGTACTTCTTATAAGCTCACAAGACATATTTGAGTTTGACCTGATCATCATCATCATTGGTAATTAATTCCTTGGGTACTTGGTTAATGGATTTGAATACTTCATTGTAATGCTTGAATTGGATCAAGCCATTTAGGAACATAGTGTCTCTATATTTAGGGTTTAATTTTGGATTTTAATATGAAATGACCATTTTATTAAGATGGAATTCAACAAAAAAGCTCTTGATGAAGGAGGAGGCATAAAATGCACCAAATTTGAGTAGAAAGTAACAAGTCTAAAGCTATAATGGATAATGAGTTTTCCTCATGATACTTATGAAAATCCACATTTATCCCCCTACATTAATGGAATTTAGTGACTCACTTGTCATGGATTGAAATTTAATTGGGTGGCTCAATCTTCCACTTGATTTCCCCATCTAGAGTTGAATTTGGAGCATATGATTGCACACTACTTACTAGATCTAGTAAATATGATGTGACATTTTAAATTATCTAATGAGGGTTTAGTTTCCCACTTCATCAATTTATTAATTGTGGTGGGTACACAACTAAATCATCTTTAAACTTTCTTGGGTAGCTTCTACTTCATGCCATTTATCATCTACCTAATGGTCCTCATGTCAATGGTTGACACCTAGGCATAGTATAACACTTCACTATTATACCCTTGGTATAGATGAGATACTAGCTAGAGACATGTAACACCCTCTGATTATCCCTTGTGATTCTAATTGTACTTCATTTTGACTATCTTGGTGTCCTTATAGGCCTGTAAAGAGGATTACAAAGCATGTTAGTCAAGCATTAGTCCATAAATAATGAAACATGCATAAAGAACTAACTAACTAAGCTTATCTATTCCTATGGGAATTACAAAGTATAGAAAGAAACAAATGAAAGAAATTAACATCATATTACCTTCCTAAGTGGATTCACCACACCCATGTGTCTCAAAATCATGTTCTCCCTTGATCAAACATCTTTGTCTTTATCAACAATGGTGGTAAGCTCCTCTAATACTTCAAGAACACTCCATAAAACCTAGGTTCATGATTTCAAATCACTAAACTAGCATATCAATGAAGCTTGTAAACAAAATCAATGATCAAATGTAAAATATTGTGGAAATAATTTAACATTATAACTTTTCAATATTCAAGCTTCAAATTCATGTCCATGGCCTCTTTATTTATATATTTTTGAGATTGGTCAAGATAAACCATTAAATTACATCTTAAGATTGAGATTTGTGGCCATGGATAATTCTAATATTTAGAATTAAATCCATAATTGTCTTCATCATGACCTTGGAAGAAGGGGCATTGAAGAGGCATCGAAGGCATTAACTAGGCATGGGTGACCCATAGTCCTAATATTTGTAGCATTTATGGCCTAGGGATGTCTCCCCAAGAAATAATGTCACCTAATGATGTAGTTAATAAGAATTAATTTTCAAAAATAAATATTCAACAACTCTCATGGAAATTCCACTTAAGCTTTTGATTTGGATTAATTATCCTTAAACAAGGTTAATCAACATTTGTGCAATTATTTGAAAATTGGCCCTTAATTAATAAAAATTGTCAGAAAGCCATATTACTAAGTTTTAATTTGACTCAAGAAGAATTAGAAGGTGAAATTATATGAGTAAAAATCATATTTCCATTTAGGATGTTTCCAACATAAAATAACAAATGTACATAGCATGTACCAATGAATTTAGGAGAAAAGAGTGATCCAGAGCACAAAAGGTGAAATCATCATTTTGAGTTGAAATGAATTGATCAGAGTTAGCTGGCCCATAAATTGCATTGTCCTATTTAGGGATACTTTGACCTAAATTATAAATTTTAAATGACAAGTTCAAACCATTTATCACATTTTATGGATTTTGACCTAAAATGTGCATTTAAGTGCAATTTGAGTAAGATTGACAATTTCAACACAATTGGTGTTAGGAATTGGATGTTTATATTTTGCCCCTATTTGAGAAGGCATAGAAAGAAATTCAGGTGAAGCAACATATTTTCAAAGAAAAAAGTTATCAATAAGAAATTGGAATAGACCCATGATTCCCCCTCGAGAGAACATACTAGGATGGAAGAGAAGGATGGACTCTCAAAAAGAGAGAGAAAGTGATAGATTAACCCATGAAATAGATCACATCTAAATGTGTTAATGCTTACACACATGATTACCATCAATGATCAAAATATAATTAGAGGTATAATAGGCCTTAGAGATAGGGTTAATGGGAAAGATATAATCCATAAATGTAAGGGACACACTATAAATGTACCCAATTTGAGAGTACAAGATATGTCCTTACAACATTGATCAATCCTAAGACAAGTTACACACTAAAATATTTCCATCATGGGATTTATTGTGGAGATCTTGAAATTAGAGGAAAAGAGATAATGTTATGCTTTAGGGAGGGAAGCACCACTAGAATGGGGTCTCTAAAGAGAATATAATAAGTACTCCAATAGAGCAGATTTGATCATGATAAGATAGTTTTTCCCCAGTAGGGAAAATTTTGATCATTGATAAAGAATAAAGAATGATTTTTCCCATGTAGAGATGATTTGATTTAGATGTGGTTCATATGTTGGGCCCCAACATGGGTAATTTACAAGCAAAATAGCTCAAAGATATAACTAAAAATATAAGTTAAAGTAAGTGGGCACAAATGTATATGCAATGATGTAATGGCTTAGAAAGCCATATAAAGCCAAGCATATGAGAATTCACAAAGTGATGAGAGAGATGAAAAGAATAATGTAGATAACCAAGATGACCTCAATAGAAATTGAGCACTGCCTATATAGTTCCATAGACTCATGTTCCAACATGAACTTCAGGCCAATGTAGTTCACCCAAGTTTGGGAGAGAATGGAATGAGGAATGATGAAAACTGACCAATAATTGATTAGAATCAAAATGTATGCAAAGTGATACATGTATAATCATAGATAAAGAAGCTTGCAATGCATGCTACCCTAAATCCTAATTCCATATCATGAGCCTAGGTTTTACAAGGTATTATTGAGAATCATTCATCGGAGCTAATGTTGATGTTAAGACATTGAGACCTGAGCACAAAGTGCTTGATATAGAAATAAATAGGCATCATAAGTATGAATAAATTAGAATGACATAAGATTCTAATTATTCTAAGATAGTTTAAATGTGAATATCTATAACTAAGGATAATGGCAAAATAATGACCAAAACTAGAGTTACAATGATTTACATTTAAACAAAAAAACAAAAACAAAGAAAAAGACAAACATAAATGAACCTAAATTGAAATCAAGATATGATCTATCAATACTTAAGTGGGAACAAAAATGTTTTAAAAAAAACAGGCAAGAATGTCTTAATGACATGAGACCTAGATATGAATAGTGAATATCCATGTGGACCATCAAGGCATTCTTGAACACAAAAGAGAAAAAGCAAAATCAACCAAAAAAATAAGACACCAATAACAATCAAATAAACAAAATAGTCTAAGAACAATGTAATAACATAAGATCAAGATATAAACAATCAAGATCCATGTGAATCATCAAGATGTTTTGAAACACAAGAGAAAAACAAAAAACAATCAAGGAAACATAAGACCAAGATGAGACAAGAAGTAATAAAAAGAGAAAAGGAGAAGAAAGAAAAGGAGAGGTGTGAAATTACAATAAAACACCAAGAAAACATAACAAAACACCAAGAAAACACTAATAAAAATCAAATAAACACACACAAACAAAAAACCAAGCTAGTGCGATTTAAAGACAAATGTTCATGCATATGTGGTAGAGGCATTACTTGCTACTAGATCATAACAAAGAACATTGACATGAAAATTTTTCCCTAATTAAAGAGGAGAAATGACAAAAGAAATAGGGTAAGAGAAGAAAAGGAAGGGGTTAGCCAAGTTGACTCTAGATGTATAAGACAAGTGGATATTGCCTACATAATTCCATGGATGAACTTCAGGGCAAATGTAGTTCTCCCAAGAAATGGGATAGAATAAAAATGATGATCAGACCAACATGATTTATAGAAGAAATGGAAAACATGACAAACAAATGAGAATGGTCTGGCAAACAAAAATCTGACTAGATGAGAAAGAATGACCTTGCAAACTGGTAAATGTATGGGATAAGATGAAAGGAATTGGTGTTTATGTGCTTGTAAAACAACAAGAGCATTCTTACTTAACATTTTCTCAAAAAATGGTGAGAATGTGGGATGGTATAATGGGAATGTACAAATGTATAAAATCATGAGATAATGTTTTTGTTCTTTTGTGGATCATGTTCTAATGTTATTTGGTATTTTCAAAGTATTTCTAATGTTTTTGGTGTTTTTAGGATAAAATATGCACAAGGTGGGACCATCTAGTTGAGGATATGCATGTCCTGAGAGTAGAGGTTCCAATAAGATATCTAAGCCAACTACAATGGCCCATGCTCACAAATTGGTAAGAGTGAGTATCTTGATCTATAATAGTGTAGAAATGGTCATAACTAAAAAGATGTTTCTGCTCACTTTTTTGAAGCTACACAATATTGTCCTAGCTAAACTAATTTGTAGAGCTACTATTGAGGATGTTCATATGAGACATAATTGGTCAAGGGATAAAAAGTGTTCAAGCTTATAACATGCCTTAGACATAAGAAAGAATATGCTTCTCGAAGAGAGACATCCAAAATGGGATGAAGAATATGTTCAGAGTGACAAGGGTTCAAAGCCTTTATTGTCGAAAATCACAAAAAATGGACTAAGGTAGTATAAAATGTGTTCAAAGTAAGATAAAAGGGTGGGATAAAATTATGACAGCATAAGTTACCCCCAATTTAGGGGTCTTGTAGACAATGGTTCAAAGTTATTCATGCATAAAACCTCTTAAGGTGTATGATGTTCATGGGCTCTAAAAGTTCTTCACTATTAGGTTAGCCAATCAATATGCTCCTGATCCATAGTTTGCTATGACAATATATGGTCCTACCTAATTAGGCTAAAACTTGCCTTTCTTTTTGGCTTCATCATTCATGTTCTTCTATTTATCTTTCAAAACTAAGTCATCAATCTCAAATTCTTGAGGGAGAATGTGTTTGTTGTAGCTCATCTACAATTTTTTTGATAGGCCTACAAGTTTTCTAAGGTAGCCAAATGCTTACCATTAAGAAGCTCTAGTTCATGCAGTCATGAGGCTCTATAGTATTCATTATCTTCAATGTGCTCTAGTGATATAATTAATGATGGGATCTTAATCTCAACTAGGATGATAGTTTCAGTGATAAAAACTAGGGAGTATGGAGTAGCTCCAGTTAGGGTGTGATGATTATTTTTATAATCCCAAAGGGTCAGAAAGAGTTACAAGTGTCAATTATGGCTAGCATCATTGACAATATTCTTTAAGATGGTTAGAATGGTTTTATTTGATGCCTCAACTTGTCTGTTTCCTTGCAAGTTATATGGAGTGGATTTCTTATACTTGATCTTGAATTTTTCACAAAGAGATTTCACATCTTAGTTCACAAAGGATCCACCATTATCAAATATAATATGGGTTGGGATGCCATATCGATAGATGATATGGTAATGAACAAATTTGGCTATTTGTTTCCTAGTGACATAAGTGAGAGGAATGACGTTGATCCACTTGGTAAAGTACTTTATTACAGTTAAAATGTGCTTATGGCCATCTAAATATGTTAGGTTAATTTTCCTAATGAGATCAAGACCCCATGTTGAGAATGGCCATGGTGTTGTAATTGGCTATAATTGTAAGGAAGGTGCATGTATCAAGTTGCCATGATGTTGACAAGGAACACACTTCTTTACATAATTGCAAGCATTTGTCTCCATTTTGGGCCATTAATAGCCTATTCTGAGGAGTTTATTTTTTAGGACTACACTATTGATATGGGTCCCACACATTCCTTCATGAACCTCCTTTAGTTCCATCTTAGATTCTCCCAATGATAAATAATGAAGAAGCATTCCATCATAGCCTTTTCAATAAAGCATGTTTCCAAGGAGGATATAACATGTTAAGTGATGAAGGAAAAGTTTTTGTTGGTTGTTGGAAAGGTTGGTAGGAAATACATGAATATGGAAATAGTTATAAAAATCTTGGTACCATGGTAGCTTAGGTGAGGGATTAGGATCAGTAATGGTGCATATCCTCTCTGATTCTGATAGAATATGTGCTAGCTAAAGAAGATTTTCAATCAAGAACTACTACTCTTTATCACTATCATGCATTTGAATCATGGAACCAATTGTTGCCATGGTATTAGTAGATTTGTTGTTAACTCGTAAAACTTTCTCAAACTATAGAGATTTGAAATATGTTTTGAGGTTATTAATAAT
Source organism: Torreya grandis (assembly GCA_037957365.1). Lineage (NCBI taxonomy): Eukaryota > Viridiplantae > Streptophyta > Pinopsida > Cupressales > Taxaceae > Torreya > Torreya grandis. The sequence continues at coordinate 1,781,459 of JARHVA010001649.1, read as the reverse complement.
TTACCTATAAGGAACAAGCTTATAATTCTTTGTTTGATACTGGTCAGTTGTATAATTTATGATTAGCTACAAATTTCCATAGACTTTGAAGCTTTAAATATCCCACTATATAACAAGATGGAGCCCTACCACCAATGTCTCATATTTTACCATATTATTTGTACAATATAATTGTATATGGAATGCTTTGGGGATCAAATCCCCCTATGGCATGATCAATAATATGCCAAATCTAGACCCTCAAGATGTGAAATATCTATCAAAATAGATCATCCACTATTCAGGTTCTTATGATGCTTATTCTATCATCATGATAGAATCATCCAGAAGGTCAAAGTTGAGAGGTTGAGTGATCATAATAAGAGCTTATGCAAGTTGGCCAGTAAGAACTTGTCCTTTGATTACCTTTTGATTCTAGTACTCAATATCAAACTCACTAATAATCATAACCCATTTATCCATGCATCCTTAAAAAGCTACTTTAGATAAGAGAAACTTGAGAGGATCTACCTTGGTGATAACAATAGTTTATTAATTTAGCATATAATGTTTCAATTTTTGAGTGGCAAACACCATAGATAAACATGGCTCTCAATAGGAATATAATTATGTTCATAGGCTATAAATGTGTGGCTTAAATAATAAACAATGTGTTCTTTACCATGATCATCATGCTGAGCCAAAAGTGCCCCCAATGCATGTTCCATGGCTGATATATAAAGAAGCAGTGGATTTCCTTGTGTTGGAGGTCATAAGATTGGTGGATTGGCCAAGTATGTTTTAAGCTTTAAAAATGCTATCTGACAATCTTCATCCCATTGGAATGTTACCCCTTTCTTTAAGATATAGGTAAATGGGTGGCACTTATCTGCTAATTGAGAAATGAACCTATGTATAGATTGGATCTTTCCTTATAGACCTCATAATTATTTAAGATTGTTTGGTGGAGGCATTTCCATAATAGTGTTGACCTTTTTAGGGTTGACTTTGATCCCTCATTGTGATACAATGAAGCCTAGTAATTTTCTTGATGTGGTTCTAAATACACATTTCTTAGGATTCAAGCAAACTTTATATGCATGAAGCCTCTTAAATATTCTTCATAGAATGTTAGGATGTCTAGATCTTATTCTTGATTTTGTTAGTATATCATCAACATAGTCCTCAACAATGTCATGCATCATGTCATGGAAAATGACAATCATTACATGTTGATATGTGGCTCTAACATTATTCAAACTAAATGGCATGACTTGGTAACAAAATGTCCCCCACAGAGTGGTGAACATGGTACTATGCTGATCTTTAGGAGTTATCTTGATCTGATTGTAACTAGAAAATCCATCCATTAAGGATAGCATCTCATACCCAACATTTGAGTCGATGATCATGTCGATGTTGGGTAAAGGAAAATCATCTTTGGGGCATGCTTTGTTGATATCACAAAAATCAGTACAAACACGTATGCTTGGGGTTTTTTTACTCACTGGTAATATGTTAGAAGCCCTTTTAGAGTAGTCTAATGGTCTGATAAAATTGGCTCTTAACAACTTTTCCAACTCGACTTTAATTAAAAGGGTGATGCATGGATGCATCTTTCTTAAAATTTGCTCTATTATTTTAAATCTAGGGTGAACAACAAGATGATGCATAACTAAATCTAGGTCCAAGAATGGCATGTCAAAGTATGCCCATGTAAAGATGTCTATATAATCCTTAAGAATGGATATAATATGTTCACATTCTACTTTAGGAATGGAAGCTCCAAGATAAATAATTCAAGGATCCTCATGGGTTCCTAAATTCACTTTTATTGTGCTCTCAATAAGGAGTGTGGATCCATCTTCTATAATTATAGGTAGTGTATGGTCATCATCATTTTATTTTTCTATATCTTTTTGTTGTTCCTCCAAAAAATCTAGATAATATAAAGAATAAGAATTTGCCTTCTTAGGTAAAGGCCAATTTGTAAAAACCTCTAGAAACTCAAGAGTAAGACACTCAAATATTTGATGTTGTTCTAAAGATATGTTTGTAATAGCTATGGAACTTGGGCTAGGTGGGATTTCTACATCCTAAGGGGATGAGCAAACTTTCCTACCTGGGAGAACCTAAAAAAAGTTTTCACTCAAAGGCTTGTCCTTTTATTTACTTTTTCCCTGATCAACAAGTGCTTCAAAGAGGTTTTCACCTAAAGATCTCGATGTTTGTTCTTTATTATGACCAATAAAATTTGCCTACTCTCCAAAGTAGGTAGAATAATACAATGAAAAATCAAAACCTACTTATGATCACTAATGGGGAATGCATTTTGTAGGCCCACGTATTCTACAATTGATTCTTCATTTTGAAACTCATCAAGGCATATGACCAAATTTTGCTGATCCCAATCTATGAGTTTGAGTTGGAAAAGGGATAGGTTATAGTGAGGGTTTGCTTCAAGATAGGAAGCATCAATGGTAAAGATATAATGTCCTACTTCAGGAAGGGAAGCACCACTAGGATGAATTTTTACTTCAATATGGGAAGCTCTAATAGTAAAGATATAATGTATTTATTTAGGAAGGGAAGCACCACTAGGATGGGTTTTTTATTTAGGATGGGAAGCTCCAATAGGCATTATGGTCAATATGGCATTTGAATCAAACAAATCTGAGTCAATAGGCTCATTGAAAAGGCTATAATGGGACGTTGTGTCACTATTAGGAGTCTCATTACTAATCAATTCAGAAGAGCCACTATCAAATGTTATGAGGTCATCCTTTGGTACTTTAAATCTGAGACTATGAGTCCAATTGACAACTCCATCTGATAAGGGTTCTAAAATTCCTTGCACATATGGTCAAGACCTTTCTTTGTATAGTCAATATGATCCATTATCCTATTAGGGATAAGATACTTTGGATTCTAAAAATAATCAACAAGGACTTCAGAACATAATCAATCTCCCTCGGTAAAAGCCTATCAATCTTTCTTTGGTGTAATTATAGGTACAAAAACCACATGATGTTTTGGTTGCTTCTTCTTTGGTTTCCAAATTTGATCAAGTATGTTAGGTGTCTGGGAAGTTTTAGGCTTACCAAATGCTTTAGGGGATTTTGGAAATTTTGTAATATGGAGGATGTCCTTCAGATGGTACATGGAATGCCTATGTCTTTAATAATAACTGGCTTGGCTAGAGCTGTAGGAAATGGATTAGTTGAAGTGGAGGATAGATCACCAGGGTCTATATAATTAGATGGAGATGGATGAGAAATGATGGATTTGTTATTATTTACAATGAATTCAAAACTTGGGAAATAGTTATAATTATGAAACTCTAATTCAAGATGTTTTCAATATTGATATGGCTATTGATCAGTGGGAATAGTAACCTCGATCCAATCATGGAAAAACTTAAGGCATTAGTGAAGGATAGATGGAAATGCATATACTTCATGGATCTAAGGATGACCAAGAAGTATGTTATAAGGAAGCTCAATATCTATAATATGTAATAATATGTGACGAGAAATAAAACCAACCATGACTGATAACCAAATTATACTAGATGACTCCCTCTCAATGTTGTCATAAGCCTTGATTGTAATATTTTCTAGTTGAATGTCTTTATACATATAGCCCAATCATCATACCAATTTAAGAGATATGATGTTCAGCTCTGAACCATTATCTATAAGAACTTGCTTGATCTTGTGATCCACAATAATTATCTAAATATATAGTGGGTCATTATGGTTTGGGCTGAGGGTGGACATGTCTTCTTGATCAAATGTGATTTACCAAAATGAAGACAAGTATCCAACTAGGTTCTGGAACTGATCAAGGTTTATATCATTAGGCACAATAGACTCTTAAAATTTTTTGTTGAAGATGGTTCTATGGACATCATATGTTTACAAGAGTTTAAATATGGAAATTTGTGTAATAGTTTTATCTAAGTGATCCATTAGACTATAAAGCCTTTGAATTGTGGATTGGACTAATGTAGTCTTTTTTGGAATAGTATCCAGCTTTGGAACCACTGGCAAAATGTTCTCATTAGGTTTTATGGAAGAAGTGGGTGAAGGGCCCTAGATGGTAACTGACAAGTGTCTAGTTGAGACTGCACAACCTAGAGGTGGCAAGGAGTTATTATAATTAGAAGAAGAAGGCAAAGGGACTTGTATGGTGACTCATGGGTGACTAACTATATTGTGACAATTTTGGGTCAGTAAGGAACCTTTATAATTATAAGAAAGATGCTATTGTTCAAGATTATTAATCCATGCAAATGGAGTAACAACATGATGATGTGAACCTGACATGGTATTACTAGGGGGAGATGGTGCTAACCCTATAATGATGGGTCCCATGTTATGAGGAACATGAGATTGGCCATGTAGTTTTATAGTAACAATGGTAATGTGGGTTGTATAAATGCATCCCATAGTGTTCTTATAGTCATAAGGTATGTTATCATAAGCCACATTATTGGTATGGAAATTATGATATTGATTATGCTCATTATGATTCTGACCTTGTTGTTGGTTCTGATTCTACCTTTGTTCTAGATTGTGACTATTTTGATTTTGTCTTGGTGGTGGTGGATCATGTCAAGGAAAGGTGTCTTTTTAGATTCCCATATCTTGATTCGTGTCCTGATTAGGGGCCAATTTAATTTTTATTTCACCACTTTCAATAAAGTCCTTAATAATATGTCATAATTGAACATAATGATATGCACCATGATTAACAACACAATGAAAGTTACAACCATTCATTCTCTTTGTACCAATCTAGTTTTGGCTGATCTTGAGGAAATGGCCTTGATACTAGCCATACAATTAAATTAACTTCAATAAGCCTTTATAACACTATTTCAACCAATTATCCTAACTTGATAAAGACTCTAAAATTATTATGAAATGTCCTTTGTGGAGGTTGTCTTTGGAAAGTAGGTAATGTATTTGGGGGAGTTATTTATATATTTGAAGGAGGCATAGCCTATACCATTTGTACATGTCTTATTTTGGTCACCCTAATGCCAACCATGTTTTTATTTTAAGTAGCCAATCAAGAGCTTGTCCTGCTAAACTTTACAAAAATAGTCATAGTATATACTCGCTACTGTAAGCAACCTCTTGACATAAGATGAAGAATGCTTCTATGTGCTCATGTAGATCTCCTTTTCCTTTGTACTTGTCAAATTTGGGTGCCTTAAAATGAGGTGGAAAGGGGTTTTAGAGAATAGATAAATCAAATGGATATGGGCATATCTCTTTGAATTTGTACTTTTTGACTCTATTATTTGTCTCTAATCTTTGAACAATTTCCTTCATAGAATTCCATTCTTGTATGTTTAGTGCATTTGTGGATTGATTAAGATGTTGTTGGGCTAGAATGTGCCCCTAGTTTCATTGTTATTGGGGTGGAATGTGCCCCTAGTTTTGTTTCTATTGGGGTGGAATGTACCCCTATTTTTATTATTATTGGGGTGGAATGTGCCCCTAGGTTTTTTGCTATTCAGGTGGAATGTGAGCCTAGTATTGTTATTGTTGGGGTGGGATGTGCCCCTAGTTTTATTGTTGTTGGGGTGGAATGTGCCCCTAGTTTTGTGTGGATCTATAGGGAGTGTATAAATTTCAATCCATGACTTAGTTCTGATTTGCTCCTTGAGTTGACAACATAGGTCATTGATTCCTGGATTGTAAAACATTCCTTGAATTTGACTATTTCATATTTTGTTGAATTTGGAAATTTCTATGTTTATTTATTAATTTTTGGGTTGGTTGAAAAGAACTAGCCAAATTGTCTTGAGGGATTTCCTCAATTTGAATTGAATGTTTGGTTTCTAAGTTTGTAATGTAACAAGAGGTTCTTGATGATTGAAGAATGTATGTTCTATGTCAAATGGAACACTTTTTAGGGTCTCTTGTGACTTTAATTGTTCATTCAGATTACCTTGATCTACTATGGTAATGTCCTTATCCAATATTTGTTACATACTTTCAAGCACATTTACTTGTTATTTCAAAGCATTATTGTGAATTGGAGTGGAAATTAGGGAGTCAGTTAAGTTTGTGAAAAGTTGATCTACATATCATTGACTTATTATCTTGATCTTAGATAGAAGATCTAGATTTGTGGGTTTTGACTTTTCTTGTATTTCCTTTCCTTTGTTAGAGAAAGAATTTATATCTATTTGTGTAAAATCTTGATCTTGCCATCATTTTTCTCCTTCTCTAACTAAGGTATGTAATTGTTATGTAGGCAAGTCAAAAGGTAGTCTAGCATCTAATTCTAGCAATCTAAGAAGGGATTCATCTTTATCTTCTTGGGGTTGATATTCATTATAATCATCTTCATATCCTAATTTTTGAGATTGATTAGTGGTGCCATGATCCATATCATGCATTCCAAATACATAGTTTTATTCAGAGATGGTTAATTTACTTCATTCTTTATTTATAAATAAATTTATACATGTCACTTATATTCTTTACATTCAATATGCTACATACATGCTTCAATTACAAATACATTACTATGATGACATACTCTCCACTTGTTGACATTATTATATATTTATCACATGAAATAGTTAACTCTTCTTTTGATATGAGTGACTTACATAATACATTCCTCATCTCAAAATGGGGGATTTATAGTGGGATTGTCTTAGAGTTTTAGACTTTCATGAATATAAAAATTATATTGTAGTCAAAATATGGGTTACCAAGATTAAAATTATAGGTTTTAAATATTCAAAAAGATTCAAAAATCAGATTATATGACAAAAGACATGTTTTAAGGATTCAAATTACTTCAAAAATTAGATACACTACAAAAATTAGGACGTTAATATATATTTTGGGGGAATATGACATGCATATGCTCTCAATTTATAGAGACTTGAGTACAAAATCATACACACTTGGATGGATATGCATAGGCATATGAAAAATAATTACAGGGACATAAATTATAGGTTTCACATAAAATTACAATTAATAACTTATAATTCTATATTATTTGGCATAGATTTGGGGGGCATGATGCTCATTCATACACATATATACCAATTTAAAAATTTAAAAGGCATTATGTTGGTTCATGTACATATATACATTTTTCAAATTCAAAATCCATGATACTAGTTCATGCACAAATGCACTATAATATGATTCACATATGCAATGGAACATGGTTGTTATTCCACTTCAAATCTATAGTCACTATAGTCATTATGGGGACATGAATATTCTTCATTCTCTTTAGATCATGAAAATAGAATATAGATCTATCTAGATTGGTGTGATTTATTATATTATAGGTAAAATATAGTGACACTTAATAGCCTTGGCATTACTTATATCAAACCCATTGTGTGGTTATAGCTTCCATTTTAGGTGATGTAAGTTTGAGTCTAGTGGCATTCAATGACCTTTTCATCACTTCTAACAAACCATTATTGTTCCATATTCTTTTGGGTTAGTAAATTGGATACTTTTATTCATCCATGAGAGTTGAAACATACATATTTATAAACCAAGGGATTTATTTGTTATTAATAATTGGGACTTGATATGTCATATCCCTAAAAAAATTTAATATCAAAAATATGAATTTTATGAATTGATTTCTAGCTAGCAATTATTTTATGAGGTAGAAATTAATTACAACATGTAAACAAACTTCCAAATTTAATCCCTCCAGCTATTTATATTTTAGATATTGATAATGAATGCATGTGGGCCTCATAGTATTAAATATATTTTATATAATATTAATTGGATTACATTGGATTATCATTCACTTAGAATAAACACCATAAAGAGTTGTGATAAAACAACATTCCTAAATTGTGAAATGGAAATAACGAAACTTACATCATATTACATAAAATAGTTCATAATAATTTGAAGATAAATTCCATCATCCCTTCATATTAATATTTAGATGAAAACCATATTTTACTACACACCTTTTTAGATCATTATGTTTGCTTTGTGCATTCCAATAAGATGCTATGTTTAATATTAATAGTATATGAATTTCCCTATGGATATTTGATCCACAAAAATATGGAATATACTTGTGAAGGTAATAAACATCATGTTTCAATTCTAATTGTGTCAATCTTACTTAATATAATTCCTATTTATTAATCAATTAAACATTATTCACATAAGTGTTATCATTACCTAGTTGAACCTATTTAAGACTTTCAAGTAATATACTTTTTCACAAGTAAATGTATAACACTAGTTAACCTTTTTATAAACAAATCAAATATAATTTAAAATAATATAAGATACCATTACATTACAATCCATAAAATTTATATAAAACCTTTAAGCATATTAAATATCTCCAATGTTTTTTATAATCATATAACTAATAATTTATGCCTTTGGAACTAGCCTTCTTTAAAACAACAAATTTCATTATACAAACCATTACCCACCATACATTTCATATATTTTTAATCTCATAAAAAATTAATTCAAGTTAAATTAACATTGGGTAACTACATAAAATCACAAATAAGTGATATCACATCAATTCAAGATATTTTATTCATATTATGTTAAGTATAAAGATAACCTTTCTATAAATCTCCCTAGGTTTTGAAAATAAATGGTATATTGAAATTTATAAATTATTTTTTCTTCATGCTAACACGGATAAAAATTTATATAACCATCTACATATAACTAAAAAATTTATTTCAACAAGTATGTATTTACCTTTGAAATAAAATGAAGTCAAAGCTCTATATTCATAGGCTATTCAATCAAATAAATGTCATATTCAAGGAGAAAACACAAAGTTTCAAACCTTATCATCACACCAACAAGGTGACTAAGGTTCTCACCTTACCATCTCTTCATGAAAATTTTATTTTTATTTAAGGATATAAGTGATGACATACCAGGTCTATGGAACTTAACCTACTCAATTAACATTTCAAAAATCAAGTTCTTGACCTGAATACATGTCAAACAAAGCCAACTAGTAACACACTAAAACACACAACCTACATCCTAAAAAATATTTCATGTTGTCACCATAATCAATTCAAGATATAAGTGCTTCCAAATAACATCCATATTAAATATGTGAAGATTAGACCAAACTTCCAAAATAAAATTGGATATATAAAAATATTGATTATGCCTATAGGCAATGAAATTGATTCATCACATCTAATGATAAATTATAAATTAAAAACCAAATTTATTTAATAATAAATTTTTAAATTATATTATAAGTCATAATATATATTTGAATCCTTTATACAAACAAATGTAATCTAGAACATATGCAAGCATGTAACACAACTTTATTACCTTAAATAATATGAAGTACTAGAAATGATAATGAGATCAAAAATGTAAACCACTAATTTTCTCTTCAAAACCAAGGTAAAAAATTCATATTTCCATTCCTAGTTTATTTCACATAAATATGATTATCTGAGATTCTATTATGGAACTTATAAATGGTAATATTATTCCAAACCATAACAACAAGTTGAAACAAAATTTAAAAGGTACATAGAGCTCTTAATGGATCCAATCAAACTTTTATATTTTAAATTAAATGATGGAATGTAACCCAAAGAATATTAAAATAAATGACACATACCCAATGCAAAGTATTAACATTCATCTACCACATAGAGTTAAAACCATTCCATAAATCAAATCTATTGATAAGAAATCAGAGATGTTTATAACTATAATATCAACATATCTTGATTAAAAATCAAGAACCAGAGATGATATAAATAATATTAAACATTATCACTTGAATACTTATGTAAATATAATGATTCCACAACATGCATAAATCTAACAATATGAGATATCACAATCAGTCTTAAAAATCTGGGTTATCACATCTCTTCCAATTTAAACTAAGGCTAACTAAGATTGGAATTGAATCACTCAATTCATAAGACTATATCCAAAGAGGAATCATTAATATTTTTAATTTATGGTTGATTTTATTTTAACAATTAATTCAATCATACCAAAGATGTGAAACATAGCCAAGCCATACATAAATCAACAAACTCACTAGACCTAAATTACATTGAACTATAATCCAAATACTAAGCTTAGAGAAAACACTATAGTTGCAAAAAATACTTAAGTATTATAAAACTGAGTTATTTCAAGGATAAGTAATAAAAAAATAGGCATAAATAAATATATTTATTTTAACCTAACAACTAGATCAATCCACAAGGTAGATTCTATGCAAAAAATTTAGTTTAGTTCTTAGGACTAAGTCAATATTAGATAAAGATGTAACTAAATATAACTTTAAATACAACCCATAAATAATAAAATTTCATGTAAACACAAAATACTTCAAGCTTGTGAACTATTCACTAACAAAACATAGGATAACCAATGCATACACTACCAATGTTAGATTTTACTCAATCATTTTTAACGTAGAGTTAATGAAAATTGAAATCTTAACTTATGGATTGCATGGTTACATTAAAAGAAAAGAATAAATTAGAATATAATGTAAAGTTTATTCCATAGAACTTAATGCCTCACAAAGTCAATGACACTTTATTCCTAAGCAAAAATGCAATTAAACCCAATGCTTAACAATGTATCCTTTCCTTCAAACACAACAAATCAAACTAGAACTCCAATGTACAATCATCAATGAGAGAGAAAAAGTTCACCATTCTATAGTAGGGTTTACAAACAACCAATGATTAAAAAAATAACATCAACATAAACCCCCAAATAAACACATGAAACTAGGGTATTAACCTTTAGATATTCTACCTATAATTCCATCCAAATCCATATTAATAAATATTCACTTATAACACCATCATTGGGTAAAGTGAAGTCAACCTAGTATTTTAATTTAGGGTTTCATAGAATAACAACTATCCAAGAACATATATCTAAAACACTAAGAATTAAATAAACTTTAGAAAAAATTCAAAAAACATCCTTTTTTCCCATATTTCTAAAGTGGCATCCAAGAAAAAGAGCAGAAAAACACAAAGGAAGATTATTACTTAATTTATTCAAAGCAAAAAATATTAACCCTCAGTTTTGGTTTCCCTTTTTCTTCTCCTCCTTTTATCTCATTTGTTTCCATTTCTTCCTTATGCCTTTGGTCTTTTTATATTTTCCTATGGCCTTTCCACACTTGGTCCCATTAAAAACTAGAGAAAGATGCTTTCAAAAAGGCCTCTCATTATAGTTGGGCATCGTAGATGCCAAGTAGAATAAATCATTATTTTATAGGTAATGAAGTCTGTATAGAAAAATATAGTATTCTACCCTATTCCTTCTCTTCCATTTACTCCCCCACTAACATTGTGTCATATTTCCCCCATTGCTTTCAAGTCAAGGTCAATGGTACAACTAAGAATCATATACTTATTATATTCATAAAGTAATCATAAATATTTTGAAACACAATCCTTGACCTAATCTAGGTTAGGTTATTATGTTTAAAAAAATTATTAAGCCATTATCCTTAATCAAGGTCATTAATTAAATTAATAATAATCATTCATATTGAACTCAACCCGAATAATGTCAAGTTCTTAATTAATCATCAGATTTTAAAACAACCTTATTAACCATTGCCCAAGCCTTAATTAATGTTTTAACAAAACAAATAATAATTTCAAATTCATTTTAAGCATCAAAGGGACAATGTAAAGCATGTTAAATATAGATATAACTTGGACAATTTTCATGTTAAACCAAGCTAGTATAAAGGACCATAGTCCTCATGATCTTTGTGTTGTAAACAAGAATATCAAAGGAACTAATCATTAAAGTAACAAATAATGTACACAATTGACTCCATGTTAATTATGAAAAATTAGAACTAGATATATTAATTTATGTATTGTACTAGGTATCCACAATATATACAACACAAATAAAGAAATGGTGGAACCTTGTGTATCTTCTTGTGTTTTACCATTTTATACATTTATAACATTATTTTTCACCTATTTATAAAAATATTCCACCCTTAGGCCTAGCTCATACTTCAATTATACTCGCACCCATGAAAATGACATCACTAGTACCTATATCAAAGAGATAATAATCAAATTAAAACATCTGCATAATCATCATATAAATATTAGATATGAAAATGAACTACAAAATAAATAAACCATATTATTATATTATAAAAAATGCTGAAAATATTTCATTAGTTTATAATAATATGACATGATCAGTCTCAGTTCACTAATGGTTCAACATGAGGAACCATAAATCCAATATATTTGACAAGGATTCATGATTCTCCATCAAATTTTAAAAGTTATAGGGTAATATGGTTTCATCTTCCTACAAGTGCATTCCTTCCTTGCCCTCCTTTCAATTTAAAATTTCAAAAGTTTAAATTTTCAATTTTCAAATATGGACATTGACTACTTCATGTACTATTGCAAGGTTTTCAAAAATGTATTGTATTGTATAATTGTAATTTTATATCAAAATACAAAGTGTGTTGTATAAACTTAAGTATTTATTTATCCTTTACTCTATCAATTTCATTATTGAAATAAAGGGTTGGTAAATATAGACACCTAAATCTAGTCATAGGTACATGATAATGTTAATTCTTGACATATCTTAAACTACATAATTTACACTCAAATACATGAATCTTATTCATCATTCTTTTAGATATTTATCTATATGCAGGATTTACCCCTCTATGCATTATCACTAATACATAAGAATTTACAGGTTATTCTCAAACTACCTTATATCATTCTTAGTTTTCTTCTAACTTTAGGATAACTATCCTCAATTTTCTAGGACAAATTTGAATTAGGCAAACATGTCCATTTTTATGGATCTATCCACTTAAAATAACCCTTTCCCTCACCATTTAATGGCTATATTCCAAAATTTGAAATATTCATATGGGTCATCCCACACATTTTGAAAGTTAGCTAAAGTAAAACATTTGAAAGGATCACTATATAAACAAATCAAAATCTCATTTCAAAGGGGACTTGTCACTATCTCTTAAGCACTTATACATTACTACACATTTAAAACATTTTCCCTAATCTTCCTAATTTCAATAACATTCAATAGGATAAGTCACAAGCCAATTCTGAAGCATTTTAAATTAAGTTAGGAGATAACATTGTCAAGTATCAAATCCATTTTTCAATCTACATACATATAGTCAAGGAACACAATTACATAATCAAATAAGGTGGGATAACTACATGTAAATTCATTTCTTCCTTGGAGTATTTAGATATGTAGGAAATGAACAATCATCAATGGGCATGATTGGGGTAATCTTAACATGTTACACTTCCCCCTTTCTTTTACAAGTTTATATCACTCACAATTTCACCTAGGTTTTAAGGAAAGGAGAAATAAAATTAAGGTTTATGCATGACACTAATAAAATATAAATATCTTAGCCTCCTCAATATACATAGGTGTATGTGATAGATCCATCATAGTTTCATCATAGATAAATAAAACAAGACCACAATCAATAGATAAGATTGTACTATACTATTATCCAAGGAGTATGGACTTGTCTAGACACAACCACATAATCTATTTATATACTTGAGTTCATGTAGTCTTGTTTCATCATATTTTCCATTATTAGACATGTGATACACTTAACCAAAAACTAAGTATGTTATTATTTGTTGTACTTACTATTTTTAGAATATGCCACTTGTCAATAAATTTTAATTAGCTCTAATTTAATTTAGTTATATGTTTAAAAGTTTTAAATTATAATCTGAATAATATTTCAAAGTTTTATATTATTGAACATTATAAAATAAAAAATAGGGTAAAACACTATCTTGGTTTTATCCATTAAATATTCATTAGTATATCCAAGATTGGTAAGGAGTGTCATGTTGAAAATGTTTTCACTTGAACTATTACCTACCATGGAAATATGTGTAGGTTTTGAATCAATGTACATACATAAAAATAATGATGTGTAACTAGAATCATCATCCACAATATCACTATCATAAAATATAATTTGAGGTCATTGTCTATATTTTATTTTAATTGTACCAATAATACCATCTAATGGATGCTCATATGTTAGAGGAGGAATTATAAGTCATATGAACATTATGAATATCCTTAGTTTTTACTACCACATGGTTTGGGAAGGGGATTGAAAAATATTTTAAAAATTGAATTCCCATTATGTTTTGGTCTTGAATAATTTTTAGGTGTAATGATATCATTAAGATCAATAATCTTATGGTTAAATAAATATTGAATCTTATGTCTTAATGAAAATAATCTATTTGTAGAGTCCCCCCCTGCCACATCTATGGTAATCATTATATACATTGTCAACATATTATACACACTAAAATATGGTAATTGATACTTAGCAATGTTAGTTTTTACTTGAATTCAATATACATGACTTGTGCATACAAATATGACTCTCATTCACCATTCCCTCATATCCTCATTCCTTTTATAGGTCTAGCCTTTGTAAGTTACTATTAGTCACCTTTCAAAATCCTATAGTCTATGTCAAACCAAATATTAATATGACTTACACATAACTATACCATCATATTATTGTTTTTATCTCATAGAAAATAATTCCAAACTTAGAACATACAATATGATAGCATCATTTGAGTCTAATGGTATCATTCCACACTAAGAAATAATCAACTTTCAAATTTAAATCATTTTTATGGGTTAGATTATTTATTTCACATGTTAGTGGAATGAAAAAGTATGTAAAGAGTATCTTATAAATGTAAAATAGGGATAGACTAATTATCTATCTATTAATTAATTACCAAGCATAATCAAACACCTCCACATTTAAGAGGATTGCCTTATGCTTCCTTAATTTTCAACATTAAGAGCATGTCTTTACCAATTTTGGTTCACTCAAGAGCCAACCTAAATTTATCAATTTATAAGTATCAAAATATAGATCACATTTTACATACATTGAATTATCATGATTGCACACATTCACCTATTGTAAATAACTATATTTTAATTCCCTCTTTGGAGTATTAGATATGTAGGTAGTGTTCAACCATTCAGTGGGGATTGGTTGGGATCATATCAACCCACATTTCTTCCCATTTTGTAGGCATATTTATATAATTGCAATTGGACCTATGGTTTCAAGTGAATTAGACAAATTTATATGACTTGTTACATAATCAAACCTCAAGAATACACATAGAGATGAATTACCAACATTTACAACTAACTATATAAAAATAGAGAGTCAAAATATATAGATACATAACCACCATACAAGGAACACAATTTTTGATAGTATCAAACTAAGGTTGATGATACCATTTGGGTTCACATAGAGGCCAAGATCCTAATCTAAGTGACCTATATTCTAGTTTTCCATCCTTCCTACTACCTACATGTTGTCTTAGTCTTCCATAAAGATATTAACCACTAAGGATATTATCCCTTTTTTTACTTTTTATATTTAGGAAGCTAGATTATAAAAATTAGTTTCAAGATTTTAAATTCAAAGTTTTATATATTTGTATACCTTCTAATATAAATGAATTTACAACATTTCTATCTAATTAGGTTTAATTAATAAAATTAATCCCAATATTGGTAAAAAATATTGGTGAACCCAAATATTTTATCAAACATTTCTAAACCCTAGGCTGGCCCTAGGGTTTCTTAATCTATTTTAGGGTTTCACATTTCTATATATAACTTTTTTTTTAACTTTTGATCTCTAATTTTTCCCAATACACAAAGTACACATGGTTATAATAGGTGAACATAGTTTTTATTTATGTACTCAAGCTATGGTTGTAGTTATTACACTATTTTAGTTTGAAATATGTAATATGTGTTAAATTCAAATTTACATATATCTAAATATCTTGTAATCTCAATTCATTTAAAATATTTATATCTTATTAGGATTAATTAATCATATCAATCCTAATATAGGTAAAAAATATTGGTCAACCTGAATATTGTATCAAACATTTCCAAACCCTATATTTCCCATAGGGTTTCTTCTATTTAAGGGTTTCATATTTTTATATATAACTTTTATTTTCAGTTTTGATCTCTAATTTTCCCTAATACACAAATTACACATGATTATAAGGGATTCACATAGTTTTAATTTATGCAGACAATATATGATAATTATTACATGTTTTGGATTGAAATATGTAATGTATTTTATAATCATGGATATAATTAATGTAAAATAAAATTTAGGTTGCAATTAATGATGATATATCTTTTATGAATGTGGAGTTCCAAGTATTTTCATATTGCCTTCTTTGGTCCTACCTTCATTTTATGATGGATAACATCACTCTATTATGGAGGTCCATGTTTTCTCTATCCTATTAAGTAAGGTGACCAATAATATAGTAAAAAAAAAAGGTCATCATAATGTTCTTGATCATCCCCCTCCACCTCCCACACATTCTCTTGATGGTAAGTGTATGCATATTCATTTAGAATTGCCTAAGGTGTGTGTTTATGAAGAAAATATAGATCCAATGTTTATGAAGAGGATTATATAGAGGCACTAAAAAATCAAATTTGTTTTAATATTAATTCATTTGAGGATAAGATTTCATATATCAAGAATCCTAAGCATGATTGTGTTAATTGCATTTATGGCTCCCCATTTCAAAAATTTGTACCTAAAAAGATATCATGTCAAATATGGGTTCAAAAATAAAATACATCTACAAATAATGCTTCAATAAGTTTACATAAGGTTAATAATATTCCAATCAAATATTTAAGAGATATGATTTGAAACAGGCTGACCACATTGCTACTTATGCATCCTCTAGGAAATCAAAATAATATTATTCCTATACAAACTAGTTTTTTTATGGTGAAAATTTTAAATAAAATACAATGATGATGTAATGATCTTTGCTAAAACATGTTCAAACTTAGTCCACCTCCTTTTTCTAGTATATTTTATCTTTTTTGGTTTTGGAAATCCTTAATTTTTTATTTGGAGTCTTTATCTTTGGATGTTTTAAAATGTTAAAGCCATGGAAAAACAACCATGGAAAACCATCATGGTAGCTTACGTAACCTCTATAGTGGTTATGTAACTATTGTGATAGTTTCATAAATTATTACAGTGGTAGTGAAATTTCTACTTGTATAAAGCAACGGTTTCATCAATGATTAAATGTTTTAAAATTTTATGCTCGAGACATGAGTTTTCATGCATTTTTCACAATTTATGTTGTATTTTTTATTTTTTTATATTGATTTCCTAGTATGCCTTTAGTATTGATTATGTAAACTCCTATTCAAGATTTAGTAAACTCCAAATCAAAACTTCTTCCTTGTTATAGGAATTTCAATTTTCTTTGACTCTTAGATCTAAAACTTACATGAGAGATCGAATCTTACAAGTTTTCATAGAACTATATCGAACACGTTGTTGTTTTGAATAATTTAGCCTCTATTTATTATCATCTTTTGGTCATTTTCATAAGTTGGATAAGGGATTTTATGAGTTTACAACTAGTACTTTATTTTTCATGGTCTATTAGCCATAGTTCAACTTAATTTTATTTCTATAGATTGTGTTTGTGTTTCCATTTTATTTTGTATCCCTCTTGTTAGAGAGTTTCAAGGTCCTAATTGAGTATCATATCAAAGATTTAACAACCTGAAGATTGGATATTTACACCAACTACTTATTTTTCTTTAGTTGATCTCAACATTGGTCAAGTTTGAGGCTTTATTTTCTATTTTTTTTAATTTATTCATTATATTAGAGTTCTTATTTTTTATAATAGTTTTGCATTTGAGAAGTTAATTTAGAAAATACTAAAAATAATTTGTTTCTTCTCTTCCATTGCTTCATAATATTAATTTCATTATCTTAGTTACATTGAAGAATCATGAATATAAAAGTGTTAGGAATTAATTTTTACATTAGTATTTACATTTGGATATATACCAAGAGGTAAATATTATATCGTGTGATTTAGTTATTAGAATATATTATTTGGTTAGTCAGTTGTGATATAGTGTTATATGTTATAACAATATTACTAATATAGGATATTGAAAGATTATAGGGATGTGAGAGATATATGGATATATGATATCCCCATTTATAGGAAAGACTTTTCCTATATAACTTTGTAATATCTTATATGAAGATATATGGAATGAAATAATATTATTATTTTTTTAAATATTTATCTATTATATATGTCTTTGGATCTCTTATTTTTATGTTAATCATTACTTAGATCTAAACTAGCCCTAGTATCTGGTATTAGATCAAAGTTTATCTTTGCCATGGAAGAATAAGTGGTTTATAGGGGCATGCCATAGTTTGATTATTTTCCCAATTATGAGGTTTTAATTATCTATGTTTCATAGAATAGTTTGTTGAAGTAATTTGATATTTTAGTGACTGGAAAAAGGGAAAAGACATGTTTCATACTCAGAGACTAAGGAAGGTGTGATGCCAATTTGAATAAGTAAAAATTATTTCAAGGAAAAATGCAGCCATTAAAAAATCACAATATCTGAACAAAAATTAAAAGAGCATAATTGTACATTATACATGCACAATTTTTAGTTCTATAGAGATCTTATTAAACATAGTATATGTGCAATAATATTTTAAAAATCAGCTCACCATGGTTAATGATCATTATCTGTCATCATGTAACTGTTTAGTGATTTTAGTAATTGATAGCATAAGGAAAGGAGGACATTGTCACCATCTTAATGAGTTTTGTAATGTAAGATATTTGATTTGGCATATTTCTTAATTCAGATCAAGTTATCCATGTGTATATAAGATCCATATTGTTATCATCAAAACATTCAATGTTTGGTTATCTTTTGAAATTCAACCTCATAGCATTCAGATCTATGTCAGAAGAAACATTGTTGCTTTCTTTTAACTTGAGTTCTCCATCACATAACCACATTCCACCATGAATTTTAAAAAATTTATCCATTTGGATATTCTCTACGTGACCCATATATAAAGCTATTATTTGTGCTCCATTTCATTTATGAGAAATCTTCATATGTTATTGTTGGTTTGGTTCACTTTTGTTGTGGTCGGTTCATACAAAGCTTCTACACTTTTGAATCAAACCCCAAACATAATATCCATTGCAATGGTCAAATTTTTGCATCATCTATAAGTCTCTAAATAAATCTTGAGCTAAACTCAACATTTCATCTAACGAACTCAATGTCTCCAAAAGAATCTCATTCACTCTCCAAACCATCTCCATTACACCACACAACCCACATTTGACATACAAAGCATTTTAGTATTATCTTTAATATTTTTAAGTCCTTCTATTTAGTAGGTTTTAATATTCTATAGTTTTATTATTAAAAGTCTTTAAGCTCATATATTTTAGCTTTTAGGTTGTCATTTTATATTTGTTTTAGTGGGTCATATTAAATATTTTAGTCTTTTATTAAGTTTTTTAATATTGTTAGTTGTTATGTCTAAATAAATAGATTTCTAATTAAATTTTTATTACAAATTAAATTTTTTATATAGTTTTAATAGTCATATTTGGTTTTTATGTCTTTTATTTAAAGTCAATATAGTATTTATTATCTATAAAAGTAATTATAAAATTGTCAAATGAGTCATATCAAAAAAATTCAAAAGCATCATTTTTGTCAAGAGTCCTATTTTTATAGAGTATGTCTATTCAAAATCCAAAGTGTCAAAGTCATTTTTTTTTCAAAGAGTCAAGTCAAAAAATTCAAAGTGTATATATGTTAAAAAATTCAAAGTTGTTTAGGCTTAGGTGTCATATAGAATAATTGTCAAAAATTGTAAAATATAAAAATATTTATTCTATGGATGCATTTTCACTTGTACATGATGTATAAATTATGGGGATATTTTTCCTTAGAAAATTCATGCATCTAAGATTCATTAACATATAATCCAAGTCAGAAGCTTTTCCTATTGGAGCTTAGAGGACACTAGAGGAAGGAGGAAATGGAAGATAGAGGTTTTAGAACCTCTCGTTAGTCATCAATGATGGGCCCAAATGATTTGGTGACATATTTTATGTGGTGTGTATTTTTTCATAGTTCCTACTATATATTTGAAATAAGAACAAAAGTACATTCATGTTAAATATTTTTAATTAATGAGAAATTCCAAACATAATTCCCTAATGTGAAAAAATAGTTAAAGGACAAACAACACCAATGTAAGATAGTTCATGGATCTTGAAAAGGTTTATGATAGATCTAGAAACCATCAGAGGTGGATAATTGATGAGGTTCATGCTCATTTTAAGGTTTGTGGTAAACCTATTTAAAACCATGGAAGGATTGAACCTTTCTTTGAATCAAGTTCATGAATCAAATAGTTGGGCATGCCACAGGGGTGAGCATATTGTAGGTGAGAGTGTGAATGTTTTTGCACCATGTAAAAACTAAGGGAGAATGTTAGGAATTATTTTTTACATTTGGATATTTATGAAGAGGTAAATATTATATTTTGTGAGCCATTTATTATAACATATTATTTAGTTAGTCTATTTTGATATATCGTTATATGTTATAACCATATTACTCATATAAGAGATTGAGAGATTATAGGGATGTGAGAGATATATGGAGATATGATCTCCCCAATTATAGGAAATAATTTTCCTATATAACTTTGTAATATCTCATATGAATATATATGGAATGAAATAATATTATTTTGTTTTAAAATATTTCTCTGTTGTCTATATCTTCAGATCTTTTATTTTTGTGTTAATCATACTCAGATCTGAACTAGCCCCATTAAAAAGAACAATAGTATTTACATTAAATATATGATAGACTAGGTGAATCTCACCATTATATATATTAAATTAAAACCATTTGATTTTTATTTTCTCATAGCATGCATTCACAAACAAGCATCAACAAACTTGCATCCACAAAAACTAGGAAAAGTAGAAGGAAAAAAAAGAAATTTGCATTCTAGAATTAGTTTGTTATCATTGCATAGTATAAAAGGCCATATTAAATCATAATTTATAATTATATAATTTAATTCATCTATTGACATATCATTCATTATCATGAAAAATAATTAACAACCCCAAAAACTTACATACTAGTTTGCATACATAGACTATATCTTGAAAATGTAGAAGTTGCTTTACATAACACATATATGAATTTTAGATATATTTATTAATTTATATACTTAAATATTTATTTAAATATTTATCTCCATTCTATTTTAATTTAAAATATAAAAAAACAAGATTATTTATTTATTGCATATAGGCAAAACTTGCATTCATAAAATCATAGAAAAATAAAAAATTAGAAACTACATCATTAATTAATTTTTAGTTTTAGATTGCATTGCATTCTTAAAATATTAGAAAAGAATATAAAAAAGAAAAAATATTTTATTTCATTTATTTCCATTCACGATGTCGGGCTACAATGATAGGTGTCGAGGAGAAGGAGGCGAACGGGGGTTCCAGGAGTGTCAAGCCTGCGGCAACCTCCAATGGTGACTGATCCCATCCTGGGGCAAGCTTTCAAGGCAAAGAGACCTTTTATGTCAGTGAACGATTGAAGCTAAACAAGATTAATGGCTGCCTTCTACATAGCCAAGATGACCTGTGCTGGTTATTCCTCTAGAGACTGTAAAGGAAGATGTGGAATATCTGTCCTCACATGCTTTGATATGTAAGTTTCTTGGGATTAGAATTTCCATGTCGGCTTTGGAAGCCTAGATTCACCACTCATGGCAGGTGGAAGGTGATTTTGATATTATGCTGGCTAGTAATAGCTACTTCATGGTGAATTTTTCCTCTGTGGCTGATTGAAATCAAATATTTGAGGGAGGTCCTTACTTTTATGATCGTATTAGTATTTTTATCAAACCTTGGCATGCGGGGTTTAATTTTTCTGAGGATTTTCCATCTCAGGTTCCTATTTGGGTTTGCCTATCAAGACTCCCTCTAGAATTCTGGCATGAGGACATTTTACATCAGATTGCTGCCATGATTGGGACACCAACTACAATAGCGCATCAATCACTAGATAAAAAGGTCATTTCTTATGCTCGTATTTGTGTTGATATTGATTTAAATAACCCTTTGCCAAATTCTATAGAAATTTACCTGGGCTCTTCCTCTTGGATCTAGCAACTAGACTATGAATTTATTCCCTTTCACTGTCAAATCTATCATGTGTATGGGCATTTGTAGTGTCAATTCACTCATGCCTCTAGAGGTGATGGTACATCTGATGGGCCATCAGGGCCAAGGATGGCTTATGAGGGTAAAGGGAATGGCCAACCTGCACATACGAGAACCAAAAATAATCAATCTGATAGTGCTGCAAAAGGGAAAGCTCACCTAAATTATTTAAGTCTGGGACAAGGCCCATCTGGATCTAATGGTCTTGATATGGAGGGTTTTATCCCAGTGCGACACCATGCTAAGGGACATGGTTAGAAATGCCTACATATAGACTGCCAAGTGGACTCTAGATTTAATCACTTTGAGGCTCTTGACAGCATGGCCATTGAAGAAGGAGTTCTTATAGCAAATCAGTGTGGGGATCCTAATTTAGAGGAGAGGGGTCCTATTCTTAATGATTCCCATGATATGATTGTTTAATAGACTATGGAGGCCTCTCTTGGCCCTGAGTCCGGTGCCCTAATGGCTCCTCTAGCTTCACAAGATAAGGACATCCTTTGGGTAGATTTGGTTAAAGATGTGGGTGCATCCAGTAAAGAAAAGGGATCTTCTCCTACTTTGGGCCTAATGCAAAGATCATTTAAGAAAGTTTCCTTTACTACCCTCTCCAGAGTTGGGCGTAAGAAGGACCAGGACAAAATTAAACTTACAGGTGATTTACTGGTAGAGTCAGGGGTTGTTAAAACCCTAGATGAACATTTCCCTCACTCTACTCAATGATTGTTTTGTCATGGAATGTGAGGGGGTTGAATAACATCCCCAAACAAAAAGTTACGCACCAACTAGTGATTGAACATTCTCCATATATTTTTTGTATTCAAGAAACCAAGCTTTCTGTGGACTCCTTGCTTACTTGTGCTCTTAATATTTGGTTCCTAGGCTAATGGCAATGTGTCAGTGCCTTGGGAAACTCTAGTGGTATCGCTATGGGTTGGGACCCAAGGAAAGTTATGCCACTTCATTGGATGTCTGGCCTCTTGGCTCTCTCAATGGTGGCTTCTTCTCTTGAGATTGGGGAGCCGATTCTTGTTACTACAGTATATGCTCCTACTAATTTTCCTAGCTAGTTCAAGCTCTGGGAACATATTCAGTTTGTCAAAAGCTGCCACCCCTTTTTGCCTTGGATTATCATTAGGGATTTCAACTCATTCCTTAGTCTGGAAGAGAAGAGTGGTAGATTGGCACATTTGGGTCCCTCCTCTAAGCTTCTTTGACAAAATATCAAGTTTTTACATCTCTCTAATGTTAAACCTCTTAACGGCCTCTTCACCTAGAATAATAAAAGAAGTGGAAATGCAGCCATCTCTGAATGCCTGGACCAGTTCCTAGTTTCATGTTTTTGGCTTTTTGGATCCATGTCTCTCTCATCTAAAATTCTTGACTGGAGAGGTTCTGACCACTGGCCGATCAAGCTCTCTACTAGGTATATTACAGCTCCCAAGAAGCCTCCATTCAAGTTTCAGCTGATGTGGTTGTGCGACTCCTCTCTCCATGACCTGATGGCCCACTAGTGGAGACAAGGAGGTCCTGAATATGGGACTGTGATGTATTCCTTCTCCAAAAACTTGCAATGTGTTAAGAGAAAATTGAAATACTAGAATAGGAATTGTTTTGGCAATCTATACTCTATGAAGAAGAATGCATAAGACTAGTTAGATGTTATAACCAGGTAGATTCAAGATGCAAGGTTGACCAAAGCTCTTCATGCTACTGAATCTCAAGCTGCTAAGGATGTAGTAGAGTGGGATATTCATGAGGAAATTTATTGGAAATAGAAGGCAAGAATAGATTGGCTCTAGGAGGGGGACAAGAATACCACATTATTTCACAATTATGTGTAGGCTCGATGTAATAGGAATTTCATCTCTTCTCTCATTACCATGGATGGGACGCATTTGACCTCCTCACAAGCTATTTCCAGGGAATCTATTCGATTTTATTCTGCTCTCTTCTCTGATGATCTTCCCTTAGTCAAATTGGCTGAAAATATAGTTTTATCTTGCATTCCTTCTGTTGTGACACTAGGAATGAATGACTCTCTCATGTGACCAATTGGTATGTCAGAATTGGAGGGGGTGGTCTTCAGCTTACAAAAAGGCTTAGGACCCAATGGTTTCCCTATTGAATTCTTTCAGGACTTCTGGGATATTATTAATCATGATCTACTAGAGGTGGTTCAGGAATCTTATTCCAGTAAAGAGATGATCTAGAATTTAAATGCCATTTTTCTTATCCTCATTCTGAAGAAGGAATAGGATAACTAGCTAGAATTTTTTAGGCCCATTGCTCTCTGCAATGTGGTCTATAAAATCATTACTAAACTCCTTTTAGAGTGGCTTAAATTTTGTCTTCCCATGGTGATCTCTGAGGAACAAGGTAGTTTCGTAGCTGGCAGACAAATTTTGGATGGGGTGGTTATTGTTTTAGAAGCTATTCACTCTATGAGTACTTCTCAGGAATGTGCCATATTCATTAAGCTTGATATGGTGAAAGCCTATGTTAGAGTCAATTGGGGATTTTTGCATAAAGTTCTTTTGGATTTTGGCTTCAACTAGGGCTAGGTTCGATGGGTTCTAAGCTGTGTCACCACCTCCTCCTTCTTGGTCCTTATTAATGGTGAACCCTTAGAGCTGTCTGGCACATCTAGAGGTCTTCACCAAGGAGATTCGCTCTCTCCTTATCTATTTATTATTCTGGCTGAGGGACTTAGGTGACTCATCAAATCTCATGTCTCTCAAAACCTGCTTCATGGATGGCAATGGGTGAATAGATTACCTGATTTAACCCACCTCTAGTTTGTTGATGACACAGCCCTTGCTAGGAGAGCTCAGATTCGAGAAGCCGGTGCTTTTCGGCTCACCCTTGATACTTATCTGGCTGCTTCTGGGCAGAAAATTAATGAGAAAAAGTCCTTCCTTTTTTCTTCAATACTCTTGAGTCTATCTAGAGGAGGATTGCTATTACCCTGAGGTTTCAGATTCATCCTCTTCCCCTGATTTACTTGGGGGTTCCTATTATTGTGAGAAGATAGCCTAGGCTCTTCTTGCAGAATGTGCTTGAGAAACTAAGACAAAAAGTGAATCATTGGTCTCATAGGTGGCTCTCTACTATTGGCAGGGTGATTCTTTTGCAATCTATGATTCAAGCCCTTCCCATATATCAGAGCATGATTCAGGCTGCCCTGGTGTACTTTCTTAAGGAATTTGATGCTCTTTCCTATCAATTCCTTTGGAATGGTAACTTGCAAAGTACCAAATGGAGCCTTATTCATTGGAACACTATTTTTCAGTCAAAAAAGGAAGGAGGCTTAGGTCTTCACTCTGCTATCTTGGCCAGTCAAGCTCTTGCTACCAAACTCTATTGGCATTGGTGCTCTAGTTAATCTCACCTTTGGGCCCAGATCTTGTCTCACAAGTATTATCCTGGTGTTGACCCTTCTGGTATTGATAGGCTACCTCTAGAGGGAAGATGATCTATGGTGTAGGATACCCTCAAGTGGGGAGCTCATCTTGTGAAACACAGTCTTTTCTAGATCTGCAATAGTGGCACTGAGGCCCTCTTCTGGAGTGACTCCTGGGATGGATCACCCCCTCTAATATCCTCTCATCCACATTTGTAGTCCCTTTGTGATTCTCTCTTTGCTACTAGATGGAGCATGGTGGTTCATTATAAGGAGGCCTTTAACCTAGGCATGACAGTTGGTTATCGCTGGAATAATTCTTTTAATTGGTCATCGGGTGGCTCATTGGAGGATCAGCTGGAGCTATCTCAGATTTTGGCCTCTAGAGGATGCAACTCTTTAAAGGAACATGATGTCTTGGCCTGGGGAGGTGCCCCTTCTGGGAAGTATTATGTTTCCTCTAGGTACCTTGCATTGACAAAGCAAATTTTTGGAGAAGTGGAGATCTTTTGGTGGAAGAAAGCTTGGAACTATTTTTCTTGGCCTAAATTTAATTTTTTCCTCTGGGTTCTGGTTCTCAATAGATGTCTTACTTGGGACAACCTCTATAAATGAGGATTCTAGGGGCCTTCTATATGTTTCTTATACCATAGTAATGAAGAGATGGCTTCTCACCTCTTCTTTTAGTGCCCTTTTGCAAGACAGATTTGGCACCTTTGGTGGAGTGTGTGGGATTGCCCATGCTGGCATGCTTCCTCTCTTTCTGAATTTTGGGATTGATTGGGCCACCCTCCTACTAAGGCCTCCTTTATCTAGGTTGCTTGGTTTATTGGCCCCTCCCTTATCTTGTGGCATATATGGCTGGAGAGGAATAAGAGGATCTTCCATGGTGTGTCTCTTGAGCTCAGGCTCCTGTGGGGGAAAATTATTAATTCTGTGCATGAGACCCTTCAATTGAAATGTGACATCATTGAGGATGCAGTTATCTATTTGTGGTTCCCCTTTGTCCCTCCCAGTGGTGCACCCTTCATTCCACACACATGCTCAGTGAAGCGCACTAGGCAGAATCCACAACCTATCAATCGGGTTAGGCATTGGATGCCCCCTATGGCTGGAGTCCTCAAATTCAACACCAACAACTCTTCTAGGGGATATCTTGGGGTAGCCAGCATTGGAGGCATTGGCTGAGATAGCTCAAGTGATATTAAGTTTACATTCTCGATTTACAAAGGCTGCCATACTAACAATCTCATGGAAGCTCAAGCTATCTTGGTTGTAGTGCAATAGTGCTGCCAACAGGGCTGGCATAGAATCATTTGTGAGACAGACTCGTAGGTGGTGGTTAATTTATTGAATAATTAGAATTTTGCTACTATGGATTGTCACTTGGCTTTAGTTGTTTAACAAATTCCATAGCTATGTACTTCCTTGGATTTTGTGTTGTTTAAGCATATCCCCCGAGAGTGGAATGGGGTAGCTGATTGTTTGGCCAAATGGGCCTCTGAGCATGGACCATCTTGGAACATTTTTGATCATATGATGCTTCCCCTGAATCTTTCTCAGAACCTGGCTCAACTTGTTGACCAGGATAAAGCTATGTAATTTTATTTATTTCTTGTTCTGCTTTCAATAAATTTTTACCCTTTTTAGTTTTAAAAAAAAATTATTTCCATTCACTTTACTTTTAGCATTCAAATTTTAGCAATATAGTAGTTTCCTTTTAATTTTCAAAAGCCTTACTGAAAACATAAGAATAAAACTTGAACCAAACCTTGTCAAAACAAGTAAAAGTATACACCTTAGTTTCAACCTTACAAACAACAAGTGAATTTATATAAATCAAATTAAAAAAATTCACACTCATCAATATTGAAAATAAACATTTTTTTACTCTAGATGACACTCTTAGAGTGAGTTTATCTCTATAGAGAAAGTACATTTCCCTCAAGTACTAGCTTCTGTACCAATGAGTAATCTTTAGAGTGACATTGAATCTGAACTTATGATTCATTTTTTTCATCGTACTCTCCTCCCAAACCTTATAATCAAGTATATTAACACTATTTATAATCAATAAAAACAAGCTAACACCAATATTTCAAGTCAAGTAACCAATGTGCCATAAAAATACAATTTACATACATAATGTAATAAAATTAGATGTACAACAAGGAAAATAGATTAAAATACAACTTCCATCATACAGTGAAAAATAATCTATGAATATAATTTAGTCAAAAAAATAGAGAGCATCAATCAAATAATATTTCTTTTGAAAGATAAAATTAAGGAATGCATAAAAAATGAGTTTATCAAAAGGGAGACAAGCAAGACGTGTCATTTTAAAAAGATATTCAATGTAAAGCAATATAAGAATAATTAAAAGAAGACATATAAAATTCTATATAATATCTAATATTTTTATAATACAATTTATTTTAACCTTATAAGAAGGTGATTTAGTCATTTTCCAATAGTGCAAAGTGTCATGAGTGGATTTACCACAAGATTTATATGGAATCAATTTCTAACATTTAGAGATACAATGCCCATATTTTACACAACATTCAAAAGTTTTACCATTTTTAACAAAAACATTATCATTATAAGCATTATAATCAAAATAAGTTTTATTATAAGTCCTTTAGTGTAGAGGACAATACGATGTCAAATTTTCATTAGAAGCATTATAGCCAAGACCTTCAAAATTTGCATTAAAATTAAGCAAAATAGGTTAAAGAATACCATTTTCGCACTTACCAAGACCTCCACCTTAGTACCCCATGAAATGTATTATTTTTAAGATGGGTTTATGAGGAGTATCCAAAGGAGTTCCAATTTGTTTATAAACATATTTAAGTTCATCAATGGAGACATTATCATTTGCAAAAGATATAAGTTTAACATTTAAAGTGTCAAAAGAAGTTTATATTTTATTTTATTATGAATTAAAAGATTTTTTAAAAGTAGTAATAGTCAAATTTTGACATTGGATTTAATGTTTATGTATGCTTGGAATTTTGATCTTATAAATTCAAACTACTAAAAATAGCAATTTTACCCAAAACTTACAAAACATCAAAAGAGAGAGAAATATAAGAATAATTAACATATCAAAAATAAATTCTCACTATTTCCTTGCTCCTAATGGATTCTCTCCAAGATGTTCAAATTGATTCCAATGATTCTTGACTTTATTGTTGGATTGATATGGATAAACTTAGATTTTATCATGACATGATGTTGGCTTGATGGCTTGATCAAAAGACTATGTTGATAGAATATTTTAGAATAGATTGGACCTAAATTTATTGAACATTTCTTAGTTATTTGGAATGGAGGTAGATGTTGTGTTTAAATAGAAGGAAGGAGGGAAGATCAATGGCCAACATTCAATGTTGGGTGTAGGAAGATTAACGGTGGAGGATTATCCAAGGAATTAGATATTCCTTGGATGATTCTAGAGGAGGGAATGTTATAGAGGTGAAAGCCTCTATAATATATTTTTCAAGTCTAATCATTATTAGTGGTGGATTAGTCATGTTATTAGGGGGTTCTAGATAATTTAGCGGGGTGGGCTTGAAGAAAAGCCTATGATTAGGTAGGTATGTGGGTCATGGGAATTTTAATCCTAAATAATAGACAAGTGGGATTAGTCAGTAGATAATGAGGATTAGGTAAATTAATTGATTTATTGTGGAGGGATAGGGTTAATGGATGAATAATAAAGAAGAGGGATATGATTTAACTATTTAATTAGGACTATGGTTATGAGATTAATTAGGATAAATGGTGGGATTAGTAAAATGGTTAGGGTGAGAAAACTTAGGTGAATACATTTTTGCCCCTCTTTAAAAGGGAAATTTGAGTGGATGAAGTATCAGGAGTAATGGTATTTCAAATAAAAATGGTATGTTTGTAATTTTTAGCTTACGAATTCAAACTATTAAAAATAGAAATTTTACCCAAAACTTACGAAACATCAAAAAAGAGAGAAATATAGGAAAAATAATCAATTATAAATGCATTATTAACATTACCTTTCTCCTAATGGATTCCATCTAAGATCTTAAAAATTTATTCCAAGGATTCTTGACTTTTTTGTTGGATTGTTATATATAGACTCAGATTTTAGCATGACATGATGTTAGATTGATGACTTAATCAAAAGACTATGTATAGAATATTTTAGCATAGATTGGATGTGTATTTCTTACACATTCCTTAGTTATTTATAATGTAATGAGATGGTGTGTTTAAATATAATGAAGGAGGGAAGAATAATGGCCAACATTCAAAGGTGGGTGCAGGAAGATCATTGGTGGAGGATTATCCAAAGAATTCAAAATTCCTTGGATGATTCTAGAAGAGGGAATGTTCTAGAGGTAAAACCCTCTATAATATATTATTGAGGTATAATCATGATTAATAATGGATTATTCATGTGATTAGGGGGTTCTAGAGAATCTAGGGGGTAGATTTGTAGGAAAGCCTAGGAGTAGGTAGGTAGGTGGGTCATGGGTATTTTAAATTCACAAATAATGGACAAGTGGGATTTATTAGTAGATAATGAGGATTAGGTAAATTAAATAATTTGTGGGGGAGGGATAAGGTTAATATATGAATAAGAATTAAGTGGGTTAGGATTTAATTATTTAATTAAGACTATGGTTATAGGATTAATTAGGATAAATAGTGGGATTAGTAAAATGGTTAGGGAGAGCAGATTTAGGTGCATACATTTTTCCCCTATTTGAAAGGGAATTGTGAGTTTATGAAGTAACAAGAGTAATGGTATTTAAAGGAAAACCCATTTTATGTATGAATGTTAGTATATATGATCCCCCCTCAAAGGGATATATAGGGAAGAATGAGATAGATAGCTACTCAAAAGAAGAAATGAGGGGTGGGATATGATGAATAGATAAGGGGATGGGATATGAGATGTGAGATATATGATGAAGAAAATGAACTCAACCTGAGTAATGAGCTACAAATTGATGATTCCCTTAAAAAACACATATGCATAACGAGTGGATGCATGATGATGATAAGATAAAAGACTGTCATCTTTAGATATATCCAAGGTAAAGACGTATGCTAGGGAGAGATATAGACCAAGATGATAAAGGCTACAACCTATCAAAATATCCCAAGAAAGGACACATGTTGGGAGAGCAATGAGCCAAAGATAAGATAATGGTTTGATAAGATTAATTATGGGTATAACTCAAAGCTACATCAAAGTGATATGATGAAGGGGATGGGAGATAATAAATGATATGATAGAGTGACCAAAAGGTAAAGGGGAAAATTGGACTACATTGCATAAAAAATGAGCCATAATGTGATTAATAATGATGATTCCCATAGTAAGGACACATGAAAAGGAGTAAGAGACAATAGAGTTGATGAATTAACCAATCAGTGATAATGGATGACTAATAGAAGAACTTATATATGTTGTGATATGTTAGGCCCAAACGATAGGTACAAGTGATTGACAAAAAATATTAGGGAGAATGATTGTGGGCATGGTGATTTATCAATAGATTGATTGATTAATGATTGATATTATAGTTCAATGATTTGATTGGTGTAATAATTAAGGATGAGTAAGGGATGTGAATATAAAAGAGGAGAGAGTGGCTGAGCTAACCTTAGACACATTATGTGACTAAGTGTTTCTTACATAGTCTAAAAAGACCTTAGGATAGTGTAGTTTAGACTAGATGATAAATGATAAGGTAGGCTGGAGGAGGATTATAAAGATGTGTTTTAGACATGTTAGTTATGATATTGGGTATGTGACATAGATGTTAGACATGAAGATAGAGGACTATGAGAAATGATTAGAGATGATATATCAGATGTTGACGACTAGAGAGATGATAAATGATTAGTTAGAGGATATACTCTTGATGATAAAAGGACTCAAAGGAATGATTGGATATTATATGAGTGGACTTGGATGATTAGATTGAAGGTAAAGGACTATGATAAATGATTAGATATTAGTTGTTATATGTTGTGATATAGGATAGGATAAATGATGAGTGTGGTGATGATCAAGCCATCATTTATATAACAAGGTTCATCATAGTATATGTAATATGATGTAAATATATCACTAGGAAGTATGCCCCATGATATAAGTATGACCAAGAGCATGTCATTCCAATGTGCATAAAATGGGTAAATAGATAACTCTATATCATCAAGGGCACCTAAAAGTCTCATTATGGATTTTTTAGTGTCATCATATCATCCTCATTCATTTCCCTATAGATAAAAAGAGACAAGATGTAAGACTAAAATGAAACATTGAAAAACATAAGACATTCATATATATACATGATAAAATATATGCAAACAAGTCAAAAAACACATAGGGACAAGTAAAACACACAAGTATCTACATGCAATGTCATTGTATCTTGTTTGATGGCCTAGATTAGAGATGTTAGGATGATTCATTATGTTGTGATTTAGACTAATTTGGTCATGATGATTATGATGTGATTTTGGTTTAAGGATAAGATCTAGGACAAGGTATGGACTTGGAATAGACTAATGACTTAGATGAGGATAAGGATTTAGATAAGTATACATATTTGGCCTAGATGAGGGACTAGGATTAGGATAAGGATGTTGAAGATAATAGTACAAAATGAATAGGATGATAAAATGATTAAGATATAAGACAAGAAAAGATGATAAGATGGATAATATATTACATAGGAAATTTGGGATATTTAGGACATAGGACAAGATGACATAAGATAAGACACCTTAGATGTTTTTATATTTTGTGGTTTTTATAATTTTTATGGTCTTTGGAATATGTATGTACACCATACAAATGGGGTTACTAGAAAATGGAATACCAAGCCTAGAAACCAAGATCATGATGTATTGAATGATGAATGAGATGATAAAAGGATGAGGATTAGGCTAAAAAGGGTATGAGGAGTAAGGAATTAATGGATTAGGAATTGACAATAACCACATCATGAAGGAACTATATTATTAGTTACCTAAGTGTCCATTATAGGATATGCCAAGATGTTTCTAGAACATTTATCAAGATATCTTCCATTCCCTTACAAAGGTTAAGATGGGAAGGAATAATAGATTAGTTAGGGATAAGGGATAGATTGATATGATAGATAAAGATGTATAGACCATGACATGGATGGGATTGTGAAATGTATTATGCCCCAAAATGTTGAGGTGCAATGCCAATAATATAATTATTTTATCATGATTCTATAAATTGGTTTTCACCATGGTACTTGCCTAAGGTTATAGAAGATTGGTTTTCACCGTAGTGTGAACGATTTTTATTTCATTTTTTAATTTATTTATTTATTTTTTTTGACTTTTTAACATCTCAATTTATTAGATGTGGGAAATATGTAGGATGAAAACATTTTTTTTATCTTTATCCAATGCCTATTTTGGAGAGATGTGATGATAGGATCATGTTATTACTAGTAGATGTATTGATGTCTTGGTGTCTTTTTTTTACTCTTGATTGAGACATCTCTAGACATCTAGACCAAGTATCTTTGTCACCCCTATGAGATGAAATGCTTCCCAAGAAGGTGATGTGAGGTATGGATTGCATTAGAGCTTAATTTTGATGGGTGGGGGGGGATATTGGAATTGAAGGGATGGTAAGATAATGATGGGGAGGTGTGATGTGTAAG
The DNA here is from genome assembly GCA_037957365.1 of Torreya grandis. Taxonomy (NCBI): domain Eukaryota; kingdom Viridiplantae; phylum Streptophyta; class Pinopsida; order Cupressales; family Taxaceae; genus Torreya; species Torreya grandis. The sequence continues at coordinate 1,748,089 of JARHVA010001649.1, read as the reverse complement.
TGAGGAGTGGGAATAGTATTCACTTACACCATTAAACATGTCAAATGCTATACATTTTATTGGTGCTAGTTGATAAAGTAATGAAATAGATCCAAAATGCTTTGAATTTGTGGTTCATATTTGATCTAAGTACTTAAAGGATTATCAGTTGTGTTTATAGTGCTCTTAACCTTATTTTGATTTTTTCACTTGATTATTTCTTGATTACTCCTTGATGGCTGACTTTAGGATTAACTAGAGGATATTTGACTTGATATATGATGGTTATTTTGAATTTTATGGTCCCTTAGTTCTTATCATGGAGCTTCATTAAGGGAAGACACTTTTTGATTAGGCTGATGATTTGAATTTTCTTGATTTTGACTTATTGGATCAAAGATGATTTGATTATTAAGAATGAATTTTTGAATATGATATTGTTTGTAGAAAATATAATTTCATATACTATATATAATTTTTTAGGTGTTGTAATCCCTTATTATTATTTTAATCTCTTGAATATCCCTATTATAAAGTTTAATTTATTTACCACTAGTTACCCAATAATTAGTTTTTACAAATTACCTTTTCACCTCCCTAATTACCTAAATCTATTAAAAACCTAGGGAATCCTAAACTTTTAACCACTTTACCCATGTATAACCCCATACCCAATAACCTCACACTCATAAATCTAAATTTACCCATGGTTGGAATAAACCAACATTGATAAAGCCTTCAACTACCAAATTTGGTGAATCAGTGTCGATTCTCCTATGATCGGTGTCAATTCTCTAGATTAAAATCGATCTATTTATACCCAATCATACTTTGGCTTGGGTAACATGAGATATGAACCTTGAAATACTACTTGAATTTTTGGATAACTAAGGAAACCTTAGCACCACTCTATTGAAATTTTATCACATATAATCTAAATCCATCATTATGAGCCTGAAGGACTACTTACATTTATGAAAAGGAATCTATTATAATTTCCACCAAGTTCAAGGTAAGTCTTTCTTTTGTTTATTTCATTTCCCATTAGTTTCTTTACTTTTATCTACTTATCTAACCCTTATTATACAGTCTATATCCCTCTATGTCTTTTTATTTATCCTCTATTAAATTTTAAAGTCTATGCTTTAATTAAGTGCAATTTTAGATAGAATCGATGTTGATTTATTTTGAATTAGTATCAATCCTTTTGGATTATAATCAATCCACTTTACTTGGTTATTAAAACCTGATCCTTTAACATTAGACCCCTATCTTTAAATCATTTTATTTTTCTATCCTTTTAAACATGGCCTTGTTATGTAGATGGCTCTACTTAGTATTATGCATGATGTCATTAATATTATTGATATACCAATAGTATCCCAACCATTTTTCTTTGATCAAAGTGGCATAACCTTCTATCTATAAATTTACACCATTTTTTACTGTCCCTCTATTGAATCCACTACCAACCAACTTGATGTTATACAAGATGAGGTGAATGCTGATATGACTTATTGAGATGAATAATTTGCTTACATTGATAGCCTAAATTAAGACTAAATCATAATCATTATTGATATCACATATTTATATTTTGTAATTGCAAGTGTTATTTATCCACTTAATTGTGAAAATAGTGAGATGACATCCACTCGATGAAGTTTCTAACTTTCTGGGACTAGTTCCTAACCAGGTAGCTAACCTATTTATATATTAATCTAATTTTTTCCAAGTTATTTATTTGTGTTCAAGTTATTCTTCCAGTTTAAAGCTAAGTTCCCTCAGTCACTAGATTCAAACGGTGTGCAACCATCTTCGTATCTCTAGTTATTCATTATAAACCCTAATTCTCATTAAATTTTTAGTAAGTTAATTAAATTAAAAAAATGAAAAACTACTATAACATTTTGGCATGTCTGGTGGGACCCCTAAGGTCTCATTTTTATAATTATAATTTGTTGTGAATTTATCCATCTTTGTCTCTTTTTTATATTGATTTCTATCTTCATTCAAAAGAAAATTCAAAATTTGTTTTCCTTTCTAAAGGTTAAAAATAACTACATCCATTTTTAATTTCTTAGGAAATTCATATAAAATAATCTAAGTGGTTAATTTATCATATAAACCACTTATTTCACACACATACCAATCCACTTACATAAGAAATCCATTAAACATTGACATAAGAGAACCAACTGGGATTTCATCACCTAGCAGTAACCTTCATCTTGGGTATCTCACTTGGATTTCACTGCCAAGAGGAAAACCAACTCATTGTGCTAATTGAGTATAAAACTTAGTTATTCAATATATATTAGCTAATCACTCGACACCCTTATGTTATGATGTGTGAATTGAGGGGGTAGGCCCCAATATCAAACCACCTATCAATTCCAGTACAAAGATCTTTTTGAGCCTAAACAAACCTAAAACCATCTCTAGATTGTCATTTCTTAGGGCCTTTGGTAACCTTTCTTTTATTTTATTAAAATTTAAAGCTAAAAAAGTAAAATATTTCTAGGTATATCTTATAGAGTGTGTGCCTTTCTTTCTCACTAAATACAAGATAATAAAAAAAGACTATTGTATGCTTTTTTGTTTTATTTCTTACTTTTCCCTTCATCATTACATGGTTTTAATGTGACAGCAGTTGCTAAAGAAAATTGAACCTACAAATTCATCCTCATTTATGGATAACTCTCCTAGTCCTCCTACTTCCCCTAAGTCCATAGGAGAAGGTATTCCCCAATATTATACTCAGGGTGATCCTAAATTCACCATGATGTTGGATAGTAATCCAATCACTGTTAGCCATTACCTTAGCTCCTGAGCTATACATATTCCACTTTTCCCCATACATAGTTTTCCAGGAATGATTATAGAATGCCTCTAGAGGAAGGTGAAGGACTTACCATAGTTATGGTATCCTCCCACAATAATTTTCCCTTGATAAGTTCTAACACTAACAGTACATAGAATTTAAGTAATCCACCTCCTATAACATCTAGTGGTCTATCCCCAACTAGTAACCAAGCTCAAAATGTCACCACATCTCAACCTATGTATACTCCACCTCTTACCATGACAGTCTATAACATATTTATCTCAATCCTAACAACCCTTCCACCCGTCCAAACTAGTGTACCTTTAAATTCCCAAACTTAGCCTTTGTAAAAATCCCCTATAATTTAAACCCATAAACAATATATCCCATTGATAACCCAAAAAATAGCTCCTTCATAAGCTCTTGGGTCTACTAATATACCCTTACAATCCCCAAAGTATGTGGTGGCATCGCAACCAAGCATGACCACCTTAATAGGTTATTCTTTATCCCAACTTTTTTCCACTCAGTTGTCTACTTATAAACACCCACAACAAAATATTTTGGGGGGTATCCCTCAATAAAATATCCAAATAGACCTTATTAGCATCCTTATGAATAGGATGGCCAATTTGGAAGCCTCTACCTCTAGGCAAAAAAATATGTTCACTTAAAAGAAAATATGTAATGAACCTATTAACCTAGTTGTCCCCATTAGACCATACCCTTCATAGTGGGAGATTAAAAAGTTTACCAAGATTCAAAATAAGGATGATCCTTAGTATCACCTTTGAGATTCAAACGAATTTGTTATCTTATAGCTCACGATGATGTTTTTCTCCTTAGGACCTTTCTCATATTGCTAGCTAGACCTACCTTAGATTGATATAGTCTGATCCATCAATAGTCCCTATTATATTTTTGGAAACTAACTCAAATCTTCTTAGAGTACTTTTCTATCAACATTCCAAGAAAACTAACTATCACTAATCTCTATTCCATTAGATAGTTTGATGATGAATTTGTTGTTAATTTCATGGCTAGATGGAGGAGTCTCATAAACCAACTCACCTTTTTCCTTTCACAACCCAAAATAATTGAACAATATGTGAGAATATGTACTAAACATATCTCATCAATGTTACAAGTGCAATCCCTCAAATCCTTTGACAAGGCCTTTTTGATGGCCTAAAAGTTAGATATTAGAGCTTTAAAAGAATGGAAAGTGAAACTACATAGTAAAAAATTCAAACCTGATCCCTCTAAAGGGACTAACAATAATAAAACCAAAGGATATACTAATTCCATAGTTGTAAAATCATCACCATTATAAATAAAAATCCAATTTAAGTCATCTACTTCTCAGACACAATCCTAGAAACCATTAACATGTTTTCCTCCATGATAGTATACTCATCTAGGAGATTCTTGCACATCTATCTTAGACAAACTCTTAAATGAATCTCTCATCAAGTTTCCTCTAATAAGTCCTCTTAATTACTCTCACCCTAAGTTGAGTTGGTTTAAGTAAAATGACTTTTATAACATCCATGGTGTAATAGGTCATGATGTCAATAGGTGTCACTATTTTAAGGGTCTAATATAGAAACTTATTGATCAATGGGAGTTACATCTAGATAAACCTAACATGCCCCCTAATTAGTCTATAGACATCTTTAGGCAATCATTCCCTAACCATGATTCCACATCTAATTCCATGTAGGCTAATTTCAGATCCACCTCACACCATGAAACCCATGTAATTAGTACAATTCATGATCAACATATTCCTAAAGAAGTTGGTAGAAATTTTTCACCTAATCTCATTACAGGAGATGGATTCAAACCATCTTAACTAAGTGAAGTTAGCCCAGAAACTCACTCAATCTTTCTAGATCTCATTAATTGGGATCTACTTAAGGAAACAATATCTAAAAACATTTAGGATGATCAACTAAAAATAAAGGAGGAAAAGACTATTAAGGAAAAGGCTTGTTTAGACATTCCACAAGATACACATACCTTTCTTATGTTATCTCAATACCTAAATCTAGAATACCCATCCCCCTATCTTAGTCCCCCCTAAATAAATGGTCATGTTTCCTTAAACCAACCTAAGACTAGTTCACCTCATTACTCAAGAAGAGTTAGATCTTAGAGAAATTAAGGGAAAGGCTATAGGTATCAAAAATAAAAACCTTAAGACAACACAAGGTAAAACCCTATAACATCCTCCCATTAGGATTGAATTCCCTAGAAAGGACATCCCCACTAACCCTAATTAGATTAAAAAATGGAAAGTGCCTCTGCCACCTATTTAAACAAAAACATCTATATTGGGGCCCCATCCTTTAGAAAGATTTAAATTCACCATTATAGAATAATATACTAAATAACATGTATCATCACAAAGGGATCTTCCTACCATGATAATCCCAATACATGATCCTTTAAACCCCTACTATCCATAAGGTTTAGGTATAAGGGCTTATCCTAAGCACAAAGTACCTATTGTAGCGAATATTCAAATAACCAATTAGAAAGATCAAGGTTCAAATTCAAAATCAAATTCCAAAGAAATACCATAGAGGATTGAAAAAACTAGTTAAGATTCATTAAAGGGGTCTTATTCTAATATCCTTGACCAAATTATCCAAATCTCCTTCATCACTCTACCACCCATAAAACCCTTTAACCCTCATATTTATAAACTAGTGTGGTATTGAGAAAATAAGAAATGCATGTATCTTCAAATAATAGGTCATGATATGAAAATTTGTAATGAATTTAAAGTTGTGGTTCAAAAATTGTTAGAAAAAGATGATCTTTTAATGGAATAATCAGATCATGACTATCCCCATAGTCAAACTACTAGGGTTACATCCACCTCAAGAAGTTTTATACTACCAATAGTATCATAATGCACTATAAAACAAGATAAACCTCTGATAGAGCTCAATATCAACCCCTTGTAAACCCTCTATATGTGGACAAGTATGAGAACATGTTAAATCCCCTTTTATTTAGATATATGCAATTCATGTAGCTACATGATCCCAAAACTAGGGTCATAAGACCCGTAATCATGATAAAGCCAAAGTAACTATTGTGAAAGCACCAAATCCTACCACAAATAATCCTACATCACCCACTTTAAAACCTAAAATTTATATTTTAGGGAAAGTGAAAAATAGTAATGGTTCAAAATTAATACAAATATCTATTCTAAAGCAACTTCATTAATTCCCAATCAAGATGTCTCTATATGAACTTGTAAAAAATTATCCACGTCATCATGAGGCTATGATAGAAGCCTTGAAATATAATTTGATACAAGCTAATGAACCCCACCCTTTATCATCTTTCATTACATCTCTTCAAAATCTATTATCCATAACATTCCATAATTCTTAAATATCATCATTATAGCTTGATGACTAAGATCCCCCACTATTTATCACTTCCCAAATTGATCAGACTTGAATCAAATGAGTAATTATTGATAATGGTACAAGTACAAATATCATCTCCTCTCATGTATTTAAGAAATTAAAGTTACCTAAAATTGTTATAGCTTAATCCCCATCTATTTTAAGATAATTTAAAGACACTATGACCCTTTTATTAACAATGGTCATTCTTCACATACAAGTAAGTGTGCATGCTTTACTCAAATTATTTTACATAATAGAAGGGGAGTTTCAATACAAAATATTGTTAGGTCACCCTAGATACGTGTTATGCATTGCATCCCCTCCACCTTAAATCAATGTATTAAATTTGAACATGAATGTAAAATACATAATGTCCTACCTGACCTACATCCATTTAAAACTTTCAATCTCACCTTTCAACCCAATGATGTTTTAGTTCCATTATAAAACACTACCTTACCATCAACCAATGAGGCATCCTCTAGTATGATAATCCCTGCATCAAGGATTGGTAATGAGTCTATTGATTACATGTTTTAGTAGCTATCAATTGGAGAGTATCAGTTATTAACACCCAATACTCTCCCCAATCCCCAAAAATATGGGTGTCCAAATAAATAACATTCATATTATCTAAATTTGGGATGAATTACTCCCTTTGATCCACCTTTTCTATGTACCCATTTGATCTATGGGGGAATCAATCAACTGTCTTCAGGTCTTGGTAACTAAACCCATGATAAATCATTTACCTCAAACTTTTCATTCCTAGATAAACCCCACTTTGTAAAAACATACCTACAACAATCTACTTGGAAGGGTTTTGACATTAGACACTATAAACAAGGCCTACATAAGGTTACATTAGGATATTTTAGGAAACCCCATAAAAAACATGACCTTAATTTTAACAAAAATCCCAAAACTACCTTGGAGGTTACTCTCCTTAATATCCTTGAAAATGACATTCCATCCTCACCATCCAACACCCCTTCTTTGACAAATGACATCATATTCATTCCCCCAAAAACAATTTTAGTCAATGCCATTGACATATAACCTATTGTCTATTGCTGCAATGGGGAGGTCAAAACTATTCCTCTATCCTACCCAAACATGATAGGGAAATATTTTTACACCATCCTTATTATTTAGAATCAATATGATGAGTCAATATTAACACATTTAGGCATGGAGAACTCCCATCTACATCAATCCCTTTTATTTGAAACCTCTAGTCTATTAAATGAGGCTACCATTGACATTAACGTAGGATTTTATGAGACTCCATGAATAGTTAAGGTCAATAAATCTTAAGTATCTCATAAGAATCTTTCTATTTTCATCTATAAGATTATCACATTCCCTAATGACAAACTTATAAATTAAAAGCTTCAAAAAATGCAACCTCACATTGCACTCTTAGTCAAGGAAGAGTTACAACATCTCTTATTTGTTAATTTTATCCAGCCTATCGATTACCCTTAATGCGTATCTAATATAATCCCTATCATAAATTCCATAGGGTTATTACACCTTTGTACTAACTTTCATGACCTTAATCTCATTTATCGTAAGTATGATTTCCCTCTCCTTAATATTTACCAATTATTGGACTTAATATCCAATCATAAAATGTTGTCACTTATGGATGGATCCTCTCAATATAATGAGATCCTTATCACACTAGAAGAATAACATAAGACTTCATTTATTACTCCCTAAGGGACCTTCTGCTATTGTGTGTGTGTGTGTGTGTGTGTGTGTGTGTGTGTGTGTGTGTGTGTGTGTGTGTGTGTGTGTGTGTGTATGGATCTCTGGCTAGTATAATGAATAAATACAATAAAGAGCTACTCAATAAAATTTATCCTACTCAAATGAACAATCCCAAGATCTCCAACATCATCTCCACTCCCATCCCCTTCCCAATCTCCTCTTTTAACTTTATCCCTCCTCTGATCCTTCCTGTGGGATACACTCCCCATGCTAACTAACCCTATGTGAGTCCTCCTAGATGATCTTCCCTATATGGCTATGTGGGTGGCATAACATGGAATATTTAGATGCAAATCTAGAATGATCTACTCATATTATTGTATCTCCATCACTAGTTCCTTGTACCTATTAATGCTCACTATACCCACCTACATTATGTTAGGCTCATCCATCCCTAAAACTATCGATACTAATATATCTCCATCCCCCCTTTGTAGGCTATCCCTCTTCACTTAGTTATGATACCAAGCCTCCATTGCGAGGTCATGACTCATCTAAAATGAGTCAAACTCCACCTGTAGTGTATCTAATCTAGTCTAAAGTATGTCCTCAATTTGCATCATGGTGAGGTCCCCCTATGCTATGGACACCTATCTTTGTAAGGCAATACACTGGGCCCTTAGTGTATCCTACTTAAAAATGATATTTTCAATATCAATATCCTCCTCTACTACCTCCTCTCCCCTCTCCCCCTCAGCTCTTATATCCTCATTTCCTCCTCTATCCTCTTCAGCATATGCCATCTCCTTATTTTCTCCCTCTTGGTGAGGACACACCACCCTCTCTTGCCTCACCACCCACTATCTTGCCCACCAATATAGGAATGATGGAGTGCACCCTATATCCTCCACATTTGATCCCACTACCTCCTCTTATTTGGCCTCTAATAGGACATCAATAGTCTCTAGATCTAGGAATGCAATCTCCATCTCATATCATTTTTATGTGTACAGGGCCCATGGCATGTCCTACACCAAGCTAAACTATCTCTACACATGTCCAAAATAGAATTACTCTATGTACTTCATAATCCTCCCTATCATCCACCTCTCCCTCTGAATATCTAAAATCTTTGCCTCTACTCCAGGCCATGCAAAAAAATTGAGATAGGATCTCTAGATGATATCCTCATCTTGTAACCCCTCCAAGACCCCTCATTAATACTCTACGTCTTAGACAATTCCATTTATGAAATCTTGAGCTAAATTTAAATTCTATCATAGGAAGTCTATGTTTTAATTAGTCTCATACCATCATATCCATGGGTTACTAATGAGATTCACCACCTTGATGTGCTTGTATGCCCAACACTATATAACTATGATAACATCTAACCCATACCTCCTTTGGGTCTTCCAACCCCACAACTCCTTGTAGACCTATGTCAATAAGGTATATACCTAGGCAATCATTATCTAATGCTCCAACATATCTATGAAAATATATGTTAGGATCCATGTGAACCTACTTCCTACTAAGTCTAAGAGTACATAACATGAGACCACCAGTAGCATCATAGTCAAAACAACCCTCCCCACTGAATCAACCTCATATAGAGGCTTGAATATAAAACCATCAATAAAAAAAGTGATATCTACATCATCCCCACTTTATAGGCATGTCAATGCTTCTTCCCATCCCCATTCATCCATAGGCACTATAGATTATCCCTATATAAGAAGTCACAAAATCCTATATATTGCCTCTTTCATCATCGTCACCATCATCATCATCATCATCATCATCTCTCCTATGGGTAGCTAGAACATCCTAGTAATCACATCACATCATTCTAGAAATGTAACCAGCAAGCTTTCATCATGATGAATGCATCAGTACTAGCATACTCCTAGGCCTATGGCCTCTAAGTGTGCCCAATCATCATCACTAATTTGGTCCTATAGTCACACTAGTAGATGTGGTACTCAATCCCACTATAGACACTAAAAATCCACACATGATGGTTTTAAATATCATAATTCCCCTGGACCACCTCAGGACCCCTTGGGCCTAGCCTATACCATTCCAACCCAAACCTAGTTTGACCTAATGGCTTAGTTCACATTTTAACTCAACTTGGATTTAATCCTTGACCATCGACGATCATCCTAAACATCTACTATCAAGATCCACCATCTAAAACAACTTAACTAACCCTTCACTTTGACTTGATTTTCTATAATTAGAATGTCTAGTTCATGTGTGAACCCATGCATGTTGAAGTTAAAATTAGACAACAAGTTGGACCCCTTATAAATGTCTTATTGTACAAACCCTTCCTTACCTATAAGAAGATATGATCAAGAGGTGAAAAGGGATTATACCATGACTTCAAGATCTTTTTACATCTAGAGTTTATTTAGAGGTCACTTCTTCTACCAACCCAACAATCCATCCATCATGCCAAGTACTGTTACTCTGTTAGAATAATGTCAAACTACACTAATGAGACAACCACCTCAACCATTCATTTAATCAACCTCTAATAAGCTAAGTATTTGTATTTAATCTATCAATTACTTTGTTTCCATTTTGTAATCATCTTAGTACAAACCAATCTTCTAGAATTGCCTTCAATGACCCCATCAATCTAACTCTTTTTATCACCCAAACCCAACACATAGTAACTATTGATGGTCACCCTAGCTGCTGATGGTCTATCCAAGCACTAACAGTCATCTCAACTATCGATGATCACCTCAACCATTGATGGTCACTATCGTAGAAAATAATAGCAAGCTATTTTCACCCACTTACCCTCAACCAAATCTAACTTTATTTTTGTCTACCTATTCATAGACCCCAAACCTATTTTTTGAACCACACCTAAACTATTTAGCATTATTATTAACCCAATTATTGCTATAATTAGTCATTTTAGTCTATTTTCTTTATCAATCATTTATTGTATTGGATTTCATTACCTTTTGATTATTAATAAAAGTACTTTATCTCTCAATTTTTTAATTTAATTTTTTAAGAAGCATGGATTAATGACTTCCAAGGAAGCTCGTACTTATTGGATCTAGCTTACTAGGCAATCCACCTAACTATCTATCTAACCAAACCATTTAATTTAGTGTTTTCTTATTTTCAAGTCATCCTCCCAAGACAAAGAGGAGCTCTCTACAATCATCTAATTCAACATGTACACAACCAAATAATTTTTTCAACCATACCCATATCTACCTTTTTTCTTCTTCCTCTCTTGGAATATAAGCTAAAATAATCTAAAACATTCTAGCATGCCCGATGGGACCCTTGAGTCTCTACTTGGGTTTATTTTTTTGAATCTACATGATATTCTCCCTATTATGTTCTCATAAATGAAATTTAAATTTATTTTGGGCTTAAAATTGACTACATACATTGGTGATTTCAAGTTTAGATCACTTAGTTAAAATAAATCAAAGTAATATGATCATAACATCACTTGTATCACACACTAAACAAAAACACCTACATCAATCAAACATATAAACAAACTTTACATAAGGCTTGACTAGGATTTCATCACCTAGTGACCTCCTTACCCTTTCTCAACAATCCTACTTTGAGGTCATTACCAAGGTGAGAACCAACTCAACTCTCTGATTGAGTATAAAATCTATAAATTAGTATATATTGGCTAAGCACCCAACACCCTTATCATTGTGGTGTGTAAAGTGAGGGGGTAAGCCCCAATACCAAGCCATGTATTGATTTCTAATACAGATCCTTTTGAGAGCCTAAACACAACTTGAAACCAACCATAAACTTCTTTTATAATACCTACTCTACAAACCAATTTCAATCACATAATTTCTTAGAAAGTTTAAGGCATAAGCCAAAGAGAGACTAAAAAGAAATTTAGGACTTAACATAATTTTTAATGGGTGTTTGATTTCATTGTTCATTTCTCATCTTCTCTCTATTTTAGTGGTGATATTGTTTTCTCTCTCCCTTATCTTGTATGGTTCTAACTCACCAACAATGAAAGAATCTAGTAGAATAGAAACCATCACCAGACTAATCAACCTCTTCTACCTTTACATATATAGAGTACATTTATAAAATAAAAGATTATCCTCACCCTTTAAGAAGTCTTTATTTCCCTTAGGTAGTTCTCTAATGAGATACAAACTTTCTCACCTTTTTAGATAATAATCCTATGGCCCTTCAACATTATCTCATCACCATGCCTCACCATACTCTTGCTTCAATCCCACCTATGGACCCACCTTATGGCATGACTTCCAACCTTATAGGAAGCCCTTCTATTTCCATAGTCACCACCCAACCATTGACTACCCAAAAATATTCATCCACCAATAATCCCTTTAATACTACTATGGAAAACCAACTTGCCACAATCACCACCCAACCATTAACTAACACCCTTATGCCTTTCACCCCCACCAACAACTTCTCTACCCTAGGAGTAACCCAACCATTAACCGCCTATAATCCCCTCATCATGGGAGAACCTACTACTAGCATTATCAACCTTCATTCAGCTATCTCCAATCCATTAGTCACTAATCCACTTCAGAATCTTGTAGTGTCTATACCTTCTACCTTACCACCAATTAGTACAAAGGTCACCACCTTTCCTTTCATTTCAAACCCATCCACAACTCCTCCACAACCCCCCTTAACCTCGCAATAGGTACCCATCACACCCAACCTTGGTTACATCCCTAACCCATAAGGGTATGTACCTATACCCACTACCCAACCACCTACATCCACCTACCCATATGTGGTATCTACCTAACCACCTATAACTACATATCAATATGTGATAGTTCCTCAACCTCCTACTCATTATCAATATGTCACCCAACCACCACAACAAATACACCTTACAATATTTTGTGTGCACAAACCTAAATAGATCTAATGAAAATGCTCATAGATAAAATGATTACCTTAGAGTCATCCATCTCTAGTGCTCACAACATCTTATTATATGACTAGATCTATAATGAACACATTCACCCATCTATCCTTATTAGACCATATCTTCTTTGGTGGGAACTTCACAATTTCTATAAATTTTAAAGTGAGGAGGATCCCTAATAGCACCTCAGGGCATTTAGGTATGTATGTTATTTGATTTCAAATGATGATGCCATCCTTCTTTGTACCTTCCCCATGTCCCTATCTAGTCCAACATTAGACTAGTATAATGTGATAACCAAACACTCTCTCTTCTCCTTCACCTAGTTGGCCCAAACTTTCTTAGATCACTTCTCAATAAACATCTCCAAGAAATTTTCCATCACAAACCTTTACTCTATCCAACAATTTGATGATGAATTTATTACCAATTATTTATCTCATTATAGGAGCCTAGTCAATCAACTTTCCTTCTCTTTACACCAACTCGAACTAATAAAACTCTTTTCTTAGGCATGCACCAAGTACATCTCTTCTACATTATGTGTGCAGAGCTTCAAAATCTTTGATGAAGATTTTACCATGGCACGTAAGCTAAAAAATAGAGCCATTAATGAAGGAAAGTTAAAGTTGAAAAACAATAAATCTACCTACAAAACCAATGAGGCCTCTTCCTCTAAACCAAGCAACCAAACCAATACCAATGCCAAAATCTAGGGAACTATGAATGTAGTTATCCTTAAAACTATTCCTCCACCATATGTTAATCAGCCAAACTCCTTTAACTCCTCAAAATATAACACAAGAAACCAAAATCAAAAAAATTAGAAGTAATTTAATCCACTTGGGGAATCTTATGATTTGATCATGGAGAAGTTGTTGAAAGTTAATATCATATATCTTATTCCCATCAAACCCCCTAAATAATTTGATTCTTCTCACCATACACCTACCTAGTACAATGAGAATGACTTATGTGTTTTCCATCGAGTAGTAGGGCATGATGTTAGTAGGTATAATACCTTTAAAAACATTGTACAAACCCTGATTAACAAGGGGAAACGTGTGTTGGACAACCCCAATGCACCTATAAGCCAAGCCCTTGACATTTTAAAACAACCTTTTCCTACTCATGCACCTACCAAAAATGAGAGCAACAAAGTTTAGTGTTTTCATGATGCCCATATAGTCAATATGGTTCTTGACATGTTCATTACTAAAGAACCTACCACCCAACCTACTCGCTCTTCACCCTCTCCACTTATTGAGGTAGTGGAGTTACCTTCTCTTCCTATGGAGACCTAAACTAAAGAAGTAACCTTTTCCCATCCTCCACTTATTGAGGTAGTGAAGTCATCAACAAATCCTTCAATTTACATACTAGAATAAGCAACCATCACCATTCTACCTTCTCCCTCAACCATAGAACAATTCACTTCCCTTTTAGAGATCATTCCCAAAGAGGAAGCCACCATATCTATACCTACCATAGAGGAATAACCCATCCAAACATTTTATCCTTTGATAGAGGAGAAGGATGAGGTCATCATTCCCCTTTCTCAACCTACAGGTTTATATTTTGAATCCACTATCTAGGGAACAAAACTATTATATTAACCATTTTCTAAATTAGTTCAAAGATTAGAATTTGTCTTCAAACCTAACTTATATTAGGATAAATTTTGGTATAAATTAGGGCTCCCTTACATCACCAAATAAGAACCTCCAACCACCTCTCCAATAGACCAACCCACCACTTATATTATCCAACCAACTATCATATAAACTAAACTAATAAAAACCTCTACCAACCCAACCATTTCTCAATCATATAAAGGAACCAAATCTCAAATAAATAAATCATCTTTTATCACTTCAACCAAACCAACAAAAAACCTTGTCATCTTCCCTATACTGAGCCTTAATCACCCATCCTTGAAATTAGAGCTAACCTCACCAAACCCACCAATGAAGCACCAAACTAAATCAACCAAGGAGGTAAAGCCACCAAAAGGCTAGAAGGCCAGAATTTTACCTCCCTTAACCTTGCCCTATATTTTAGGGACTCATCCCTCTACTTTGATTAAGAATCTAAATATCTCAACCAAAATCCAAACACCACTTTTGGTTACCCCATCACTCTTTATTTTTGACATGCCCATATTTATAGAGCCATCAGTAACCAAAATACCTACCTTGAAACCTCCTACCTCCAACCTATCAACTTTCATGTTACCATAACTAAAACCATCGACTAAAAACACCACCTTACCCAAGACCTCTATCACCAAGCCTATTTATAAAAATAATTCCATCTCACCAACTAAGGCCAAACCCTCTCTACCTTTAGTTGAGTCTTACTCAACTATTTTTCAAAGGTTATTACAAGTATCTTTCTTGATCTTACCTCCTATCAGACCATTTGACCCTCTAGGTCCAAAACCCATATATTATAATGAATACCAAGTATGACCCTATCATAAGACACTTAGGCATGACACAAAGAAATAGAAATCTCTCCAAACCATAATCCATCGACTCTATGATAAGGATGATCTATTAATAGATGAACCTCCCATGAGCCCACTACCAATCCAAAAAATGACAACCACTACCCAAAACCTACCTACTCCCCTACCCTCACCTTAGAATGGTGAGGAACCAAACCAATCTCATACCCTAACTCTTCCTTCTATCCATACTATCCATGTGGTCACCTGATCACATGCTTAACAAAAGGATAAGGGGAAGGAAAAAGTGTCCATCTCATGGACCTAACCATCTTCTACCTCCCAACTAAATCAAACCCAAGCATATTCATATTCAACCCAACCTAAGGTAACTATTATAGGTACCCCTCAATCCAACCCTTCTAAATCAATTAAGAGAGTGGTGCTCAAATAAATTCACTAAACCCAAAAAAAGATGAGCCTATATGAATTGATTTATACCTCACCTCATCATCACCAAGCAATGATAGAGGCATTGAAATACATAGAGGTCCAAACTAAAGACCCTTAACCTTTATAAGCCTTTTTTGGCACTCTCTAAATTTCTAATCTTGTCACCTTCCAAGATTCAAAAATACCTTCTATCCACCTGGATAACCTATAACCCCCTCTTTTCATCACTGCCTACATAACTAAATCCACATCAAATAGGTTATGATTGATGGAGAAGATAATATTAATATCATCTCCTCCTATACTTATGATCAACTTAAACTACCAAACAACATCATGTCTAAAACCTCAACCATCCTCTAATCTTTCAATGACACCATGACCACTACTCTAGGAATCATTATCTTTCATATCCATTTAGGGCCTCGTACACTCCTCAAACTCTTCTATGTAGTCAAAGGTGAATTCTAGTATAATGTTTTGCTGAGATGACCTTGAATATGCTCCATGGGTTATGTACCCTCCACCCTTCATCATTGCATCAAATTTGAGAACAAAGGTTAGGTTATCACAATATAAGCTGACCCAAATCCCTTTTCATCATGTTACATGACTTATCAACCTAATGATGTCCTCCTACCTCCATCTAGCACACATTCATCAACCAAATACAAGCACTCAACCATTAAATATTAATTCATATAGATTTATACCAACCAGACATCTACTAGCTCATTGATCCCCTTAGATCAAATCCCTACCACAAACCCCTTAGAATCCACATTTCAACATCTTTCACTAGAGAATATCGCCTCTTGAACCTTTATGTTTTCCCTACTCCCCAAGAGTATGGAAAACTTGACCACTAACCTAGGTATGACCCTACTATCAGAACCATTATCCCTTTGGGTCTTTAAACTATCAAACTCATTTCATTTATGGAGGACTTGACAAACCCCTTAACACTTCCACCACCTCTTCTTCACCTCAACCATTCACCTCTATCTTATTTTATCTAGATAACCTAAACTTTTCCAAGACATACCTCTATAGGTGTGCTTGGAAAGGATTTGGTTTTTGATGATATGATCAGACCCACATGATTTCATTTCAATTGAGACCAAAAATCTCATGAGAAACATGGCCTTAGTTTCATTATTCCTAACTAGAAGAGCACCAAACCACCTATCACCACCATAGTTGAAGAAGACATCCCTTTCTCACCAACCTCTTCTCCTCTTGAGTGTGAGGATGAGGACATCATCCCACCTAGAGTTTTTTCATCAACATGATCAACATCAGACCCCTAACTTATCAAAATGAAGGGGCAACTATAACCATCCCTTTGACCCATCTTGAGATGATAAGAGATGACTCTCTTACCATTAATACCATTTAGTGTCAAGATGATGATTCCATTCTCACCTATCTTGTTGCCTTGGATTCTTCTATCCACAAATCTATTCCTCTTGAGACTTTATCCATGTTAATGAATCCACCATAGATATCAATTTAGGCACTCTAGACACCCCCTGCATTATCAAAATTGTCTAATCACTAAATTTTGAAGAACTTTGGGACTTCTACTCTTTCTTACAAGATTTTAGCATAACATTTGCTTGGTCTTATGCATTTATGTGTAATTTCATGACATCAACCTCACTTTCCCCAAATATGACTTTCCTCTACCAAGCATTGACCAACTAGTTAATCTTAAAGCTAAACATGAGATGTTATCTTTTATAGATGGATTCTCAAGTTATAATTAGATCCTAATTACCTCCAAATATTAACACAAAACCACCTTTATCACCTTATGAGGGACCTTATACTATAGGTTCATGCCTTTTAGAATAAATAATGTTAGTACAACCTACCAATGTGTTATGACTTATATCTTTGATGACCTTATCCATTAAATTATCGAGGACTATGTGGATGACCATTCTTGGGAAATAAAAATATTGTAAGGATCATTTGGCCATTCTAAAAATTATCTTTGAGTGACTCATCCTTTACCATGTCCACCTTAACCCCAAGAATTGCATCTTTAGGGTCTTCTCAGGAAAGCTCCTTGGCTTTATTATTTCCCTTCGGTGAATTGAAGTCAATCCTACTAAAATCAAAGTAATCCTTGACATAATTTTGTCAATCAACCTAAAGAAACTCCATAATTTATAGATAAAACACCAATCCATCTATCACTTTATCTCTTATCTCTCAGACTGATGCCAACCCTTTCATCACCTCCTAAATAAGAATGTTTTTTTCAAGTGGAATGATGATTGTCAAAGGGATTTTGATTCACTCAAAAAGTAAATTTTGTCTCTACCTATCCTCACACCTCCTAAGGATGACCAAACTTTATACATTTATATCTCTACCACCAACCATTCCCTAGGGGAAATGCTTGCTCATTAGGATGAAAAACACAAAGAGTAATCCATCTACTACATTAGTTACATTCTTGTAGAGTACGAGACTTGATACACTCATACCAATAAATTTTGCCTAGATTTAGTCCTTGTGGCCACCAAACTCCACCACTACCTTCTTAACCATAATACTTATGTCATAACCAATACTAACCCACTAAAGTATATGCACTCCAAGCCATACCACAACCAATGTATGGCCAAATAACTCATGATTTTAGTAGAATTTGACCTTAATTTTATTTATTAGAAGTCAATTAAAGGGTAAGTCATTTATAACAAATTGGTTAAAGCACCATTAGTAGATAACCAAATCCTCCTCTTAAGTTTCTTGATGAGTCCATCAAAACCCTCTCTCAGGTAGGCTTCACCTATCAAATGACCATATTCTTTGATAGACAAAGTGTCAGCATGGTGGGGGACATGGTATCATCCTTATTCCCCTTTTCAATGAACTTCTTAATTTATCCTTTAATATAGATTTTGAATGTACCAA
Organism: Torreya grandis; assembly: GCA_037957365.1. Taxonomy (NCBI): domain Eukaryota; kingdom Viridiplantae; phylum Streptophyta; class Pinopsida; order Cupressales; family Taxaceae; genus Torreya; species Torreya grandis. The sequence goes on along the minus strand of JARHVA010001649.1, from coordinate 1,729,358 downwards.
TAGTATGGTTGAGTATGAATCCCTAATAATATGCCTTAAAAATGTGTTATCCTTGGGAGTCAAAATGATCAACATCTTTTGTGATTCTTAGCTAGTGGTCAATCAAATCAATGGATTTTACCAATTTAATAATGATGTTTTGTAATATTATAAACAACTAGTTGACAAAATATTAACATCATTTAAACACTACCATATCCAATCCACCCTACAATCTACCAACAAATTTGCCAACACCATAGCTTCCCTTGCCTCTTAGATCTTTAATGCACCCTCTAACTCTAAGTTTATCATTATACATATACTAACTCATCCTTTTTACATCAAACTAGATTCTCCCACCATATTTAGTATGGAAGAGACCCAACTTGATCTTTGGTATCAACAGACCTTTGACTATCTCAACCTTACCATCATTCCTTTTGGTCTTTCTAGGAATTATCAAAGAGAATTTATCCAAAGTACCTCATGTTATACCATTATGAAGGGAGTTATTTAAAAATGTAGATTTTATGGTCTCCTCTTCCATTACCTTTACAATTATGAAGCCTCTCATGCTATCAATGAAATGCATGATGGGATCTATGGGGGACACTTTAGTGGCCTCGTCATAGCTAAACATATATTTTGCCTTAGCTATTACTAGATGACCCTTAACCAAGGCTATTGTGATTATGTGAAAAAGTGTGTTAAGTGTCAATAACACACCAATTTTCATCATGCACCTATCCATAGTCTTCACATATCAACTGATTTCTAACCTTTCTCACATTGGGGTCTAGACCTTATTAATGAAATTAACCCCCATTCTTCACAATAACACCATTCTATCATCACTACGACTGAATATTTTACCAAATGGGTAAATTCTATTCCTTTAGTCTTAACCAAAGTGGAAAAGATTATCTACTTCATCAATCATCACATCATCTATCATTTTAGTGTTACTCATAAAATTATCACTGATAATGGAAAATCTTTTAAAAATAAGCAAATTTAGGGTCTTTATGATGCATTTACTATTAAATTAATTTTATCATCTCCTTATCACCCTCAAGAAAATAGATAGGTAGAAGCCTCTAATGAAACTCTTAACAACATGCTCACTAAAATGGTCAATGCATCTAGTTGGTATTGACATTTGCACATCCCCTTTACCTTATGGGCATATCGTATTAGCATTCAAACCCCTATGTGTGCTACCCCATTTGTATTATGTTTGGAGTGGAGGATATCTTACCTCCCAAGGTCCAAATTCCTTCTCTCTACATGTCTTTTCAAGATCTCATTTCTGAAGATGATTATCATCATCATCATCATTTAACCTAACTTGAGATACTTGGCTAACATCATTTAGCCACCCTCATTTATCTTCATGTCTATCAAGAGAGTATCAAATTTGATTATAAAAAACACTTTAAAATTTAATAATTTAACATTAGAGACCTCATCTTAAAGTAAAACTAACATGTCACCTTATGGAGAAAAGAAAGCAGGGCAAGTTTGTTTTTAATTGGCTTGGGCCTTATATCGTGACCCACAAGTATGGATTAGGAGCTTACCAGTGATCCTATCTTGAGGGAAACCTAAATCTTGATCCCCTTAATTCTTGACATCTACATCCTTTATTTTGTTAAAAAGGATCAAATTCACCTTTTGTATAACTTAATCTCATCCTTTACTTTTAAACCACATTCATCTCCCTATTTTAGGGGTAACTAAATAAAATTGAATCATGTGATTATCCATCATAATCATGGCCTAATCTTTAAAAATGGTTACCATGGCTCTACCTATGGCATGATTCTCATGGTACTTTCCACCCCTTTTCATAAGATAGATTCCCATTATTTTTATCACCTAAACCTATTTACACCTACTCAACCTTCCTGTGTTTTTAGTTTTTCCTTCATAAAGGTGAGAATTTAAGACTATATAAGCAAGTCTATGTCAAGAAATAACCACATTAAATAACAAAGTAAAATCAAATCCAATAGTAATCATGGTCATTCCTATCATTTGTAGACTACTCCTTTGAAGGGTAGTTGTTGAAAACATGTCAAAATTACTACAAGTAAGGTGGATTACTCCCTTGAAGGATAGCTATCAAAGGCATTAAGCAAAACACACAAACTTAAACCACTCCCTCGAAGGATGGCTGAGTAAAGAATTTATCAAAGAAATAAATTTATTGGAATCTTCTCACATTGATCAAGTTCCTCATCCCTCCAAGTAACAACAAAACAAGAAAAAGACCCATTATCAAGAAAGAAAAAAAAAGCAAAAGAATTTTGAAAGCTGCAATCAGCTCTCATAAGCACAATAATTTTGAAAGCCATAATTGACTCTCATGAGTAGACTTCCCACATAGATCATTTTATAACTTATAAGATATAGACTTGTTTATACTAACTCTTTGTGTAGACACCGAAATCGTGTCGACTCCCCTGGTCATTCCTCGTCTTATTCTTCTTCACCTATTGAACCCTTGTCGATCACTTGTTCCACCAACCTTGACCCTGGCAGCATGTAAAAATGAGCACAGAGCTAAAGCTAGACTCTATCCCCATTATGCATCTGCCGACGACGGTCTTTACCCGGTCGATGTCACCGACGTCGGTCACCTTGCCGTTATCCGTTATCAGTTATCATTCGGTTTCCCAAAATGGTTGACGAACCGTCTCTGGAACCGTCTCTCGCCTTCATCAACCTCCGCCAACCATTCGAGACCAGAACCCCAAACGCTATTCGAAATGCTGATCAATTGAACCCTGAGCAATCATCAACCTGCGAACTCTGACATCAACACTACGACATCAACACTCTCGGCATCAACCAATCTGCACTCAATCCGGCACTGCACAGACAACTCCAACTATGGCTTTCATCACGTCTTCTGGCAGGTAAGCTTTATTCTGTTTGTTTTATTTTCTTCCTTGGTTATTCTTTATCAGTTCTGTCATCCCGATTCTTTAAACCCTCAAACTCTGTTCAGACCCGACTTGACCTTGTCCAGACCCTGTCTCGACTCTCTCAGACCTTGCCCAGACCCTGTCCCGACTCTCTCAGAACCTGTCCCGACCCTGTTCAGAGTTTTCCAGAACCTGCCCCTACCGATGCCGGTCACTACCCCGACCGACGACGGCACCTTAACCGACATCGGCACCTTTCCTAACCGACGCCGGCACCACAGAGACCGACGCTGGCGACTGTGTAGAACAGTGCTGCATATCAGGTACGCTCTTTTATTTTCTGTCATTTATTTCTGTTATTTTATCTTTCATTATTATCTACTTTCATCCAATATTCTGCTTTTTTATCAGTGGGTTGATATCCTTCTAGGGAGTCTTCGTACTTCCGGGATCGGGCATTTGCCTGACAGCCCACCATATCTTTGACTAACATTTTTCTGTGTTTTAGCCTTTTCTTTGCAGGTGTCATTCCTCCACAGCAAAAGAGGAGAATCTTTCAACGTCTGATTTCGGTGCGCACGACTTTATCAGGTACTTCTAGCCTTGACCATTTCCTTAGTTTCTTTATTTCTTCTTTTGAATGTAGAAAGCAATTTTGCATTAGAAACACTTTGATAACCTCTATATAAATCATGTTAGTCTCACAAAAAGGTTCCATTTCTATCCATCTTCCCTCTATACACTATAAATCAAGGGATTTTGAGATTACTTGACATTATGTGATCAAGACACCTTTTAATCAACTAGTGAATGCTAATGTAAAGTATCCGAAGGGTTCATGTTCCTTAAGCCAAACCAAATTCAGTCTTGTTTTATTCCTTGCCAAAGAAGAAGCATTGTTCCCTATTCTTCTCTTATCATAACTGGTTGATATATTCACTAAAGATGTTTGTCTCTTTATTATATTCTTTTTCTCACATCTAGTGTTGTTAGTCACCTTAATTTATGTGTTTTTACTTTAATCAAGATAATCACAATCATAACATCATATCAACATGTATCATAAGCAAAATAAAAACATCATTAGCATATCCATAATGTATCATATCAACATCATACCATGAATATTAAAATAATAAACCATTTTCACCACATGTCTCAATATAAATAAGGAAACATATACTCATTAAAATTTATCATGTCATATCATCATCATAATCATACGTATCATTAAAATCATCATGAACATAAAAAAAAATAATCTCATCACATGCCTAGCTAGGTGAGTCTACACATATATCCATATCCATAGCATAAGCATAATTAATATAACATCATCAATATGATCATCACATCATAAACATAAAATCAAACCATGAACACTATATGAGGATCATATCTATAAATCATGTGTCTATCATCAATAACATCATAATATCTACAACAATATACATGTATCTCTCTTAAAATGTACATCTCACCACATCAACTCATAGGCTGGTATCAAAATGATATATAACAACATATAATATATCATAAACCATGTCATGACTATGCCCCTAGGGCACCACTATCTCTTAGAACACCACTACCTCCTAGTTCTTGTCCTTCTAATGTTGATCCATAATCAACAATATTCAACTATCGTATTAAGAGAAATTACACTTGCAATTAAATCAAAACCTTAATTCCATGATTTATTTAAAATCAACAATTTAACTGATTATGAAATTAAAATCAGTTTATAAATATCCAAAATAGACATAATTTTAAGAGTGTAATAAAATAAAGAGACAAAATTTGATATAAAATACCACATATAAGTTGATAATGGAGTTTGGTTGTAAAGCCTACATCTCTAGATCTACTCCAATGGGGGATCGCTCTTTATTAATTGTATCAAAATCACTTTATAATTTTAATAAGTCTTCAAAAAATTTATTATGGCCTTGAAATCTATCTCAAAGAATCTCTCAAAACCATATTAATTTTTTTGAGTCACAAAATCCATCTTCATTTCTCTCCACACTCTTTACATGCCTTGGAAGCACTTTTCACATCCAAAACTTGGCTTCAATTATAATCTCAAGCTCAATTTATAATGTTTGCTCAAGCATCCCAATTAGTTGGGAGCTTATCCTTTCACCTCAAATAACAAGGTTTGATTCCCTTCCAATAGTTTTGGTCTTATCCTAATGTTTTTAGTGGCATTGAAATCTAATATCCCACATTGTGCAAGTGGGTGGATTTTAAAGTGGTTAAATTCCACAAAACTTGTGGGTAGTTAGTGCCTTAAAAGGCATGATATACGTTGTGGATGCTGATATGTAGTTATTTTATGGAAATTATGGGATGTTTATGGTTATAACATGGTATGTGTGTGAGAACCATGGAAGACACATGGAAACTTGGTTTGTTAGAAACTTCGATTGACATGTAATGTGGATGTCACATGGAAAGTTTTGAGGGTCTTGGAATTTTGAGGGACTTTGGAATGAAATTTAATTAATTACATAATATTCAAAATTGGACCATATTAAATTGGTGGTAAGCCACATGGTGGATTTAGGACCCATCACATGGTCAAATTTTCATTCACCACTTGTTAACATTTGTCGATTGTTGACTTTTCATCACTTGTCAATAAAACCCAATTTTTTTTATTTGCTTGAATTGATCTTACAAGTTCCATAACTCATCCATATGAGCTCTATTTTTCAAACCACAAAACGCATCAAAAATCTCTCAATGAGCCCTTCACCATGGCATTAATAAACCTATAATTTGAAGACTTTATTTTTAGAACAAAATATAGATCCTCCTAGATCAATCCTCCCTACTAGGAGCTTTTGGACCTCAAAAAGTTAATTAATTGGTAAATAGATGAGGGTATTTTTCTCTCAATTTTTTGTTTTCCATCTATTTATACTTTTTTGGGTGCATCCGTTTGAGACCAACATGAAGATATTCAACATTTCCCCTTCATGATGTTTGAACATTCTTATCAAGTATTGTATCTTCCTACAGTTTTATTAGATACTCAAGAGACAAATAATCAATAGAAGGAATGGATACACTCTCATCATGATCTACGATCATTGAACACTCATACAATTTTAGATTTTCAACATTCATAACTAAATAAATCTGTACATAAGATGGAAAATCCAATTAGAAATCATTTTTACCAATCTTTTCTATAATCTAAAAAGGACCATATTAGATTGGTTTCAACTTTTTACCTTCACCTATTAGTCTTTCCTTACTGATGTGAAGCCATACTAAATCACCTATAGGAAACTGGTGATCAACATGATGTTTTTCATGTCTTGCTTTGTACTTTGCCTATGTTTCTCCAACTGATCTTAGATAGTTTGATGTACCTTCTATATCTTTTCAATGAAATTCTTGGCTTCAATATCACCTTTTTGTTCATGAGTAGCTAAATCCTATCCATAACAAACATTTAGAGGATATTTAGGAAAATATCCATAAAAAAATTCAAAAGGAGATTTCATAGTAGAATAATGAAGTGCACAGTTGTAAACATGTTGTATATAGCATAAATTCTCCTCCCACAACTTAGGATGTTTACTATAATAACCCATAAGTAAATATACCACTATGAAGTTTACAACCTCTGTTTACCCATCGATCTGTCGATAAAATTTAGTTCTCTTCTTCAACTTAGTGTCCATCAATTCCCATAGTGTTGACCAAAATTCCCCAAGAAATCAAAAATCTTGATCATAAATAATAGAAGTGGGCAAACCAAAATGAACCCATACATGTTGGAAAAACAAGTATGTCGTACCTTCCCTTGTAATCTGTTTAGTGTAAGGAATCAAAACACACATCTTGATAAATCTATCCACTACCACATATAAGTAATCATGTTTTCTCCATGACATAGGCAAACCCCCTACAAAGTCTATGGAATTACTTTCCGAGGGATGAGAAGGAACAAGTAAGGGAATGTAAAGTCCCAGTTTCTTATTACTAAGTTTTCTTGTGGCATAAAGAACACACCCCTTGATATATTTGGTAACATTTTCCTATGTACAAGGCCAATAAAAATACATTATTAAATGTGCATCCATTTTACCAACTCCAAAATGACTAGAAATAAGATAAGTATGTGCTTCCCTAATCATGTGTACCCTTTCATTTTGAGGAATGCAAAGTTTACCCAAATGATATAAAAGTCCATTATGCACATGATAGTCTGATTCTTCTACCTATTTTCCACTCATCAAGTCTTTATACACATCCTTAAAGTTAGCATCATCAACATATTATTATTTATAACTTTCATGAGTCAAAGAAGTATATTGTAAAATAATGCATGTAACTACCATAGGAGGCCTAGAAAAAATGACAGAAACTTTATTTTGAATACCTTTCTTAAACTTGATCACAAGATGAAGCTATTTTACGAAACCCATCCAACAAAAATTCCTAGACTGTTGTAGTTTGGCCTATGACTGGAGATACTGGAGGGGCTAATGATTTGTATGTATCACTATCTCCTTGCCCATTAAGTAATGTTTCCATTTCTTAACACTCTACACTAATGCATATAATCCCTTATCATAATTCAAATAGTTTCTTACCACACCTATGAAGGTCTCAGAATGATAGAATATTGGTTTCTTTCCATGCATTAGAAAAGTTCCCATATCATGATCACTTACATCCATCTTGATCTCAAATGGCTACTACAAATCAAGAAGTGCCAAGACAAGATTTTTATTAATCTTTGTCTTCAATTTTCAAAGGTTTTTTGCTGCTTACCTCCCCATTGAAAGACCTATTTTTTCCTAGTCAAAGAAAGCAAGGGTGATGCAATAAGTGAGAAATTAGCAATGATTTTTTTCCAATATTTTACTACACCAAGAAAAATTCTAACCTCAATTACATTATTGGGTTTAGGTCATTTAAAAATAACCTCCACTTTTGTAGGATCAATTTTCAATTCATCATGTCCTACAATATAACCCAAGTAAATCAAAGAGGTCTTGCCATTTCACATTTAGACAAATTCAAATAAATTTTCTCCCATCTTAATGCATCCATGACTTTCCTAATATGAATCACATGATCTTCCCAAGACTGACTGAAGATCAAAATATCATCTAAGTAGACTATAACAAATTCATCAAGGAATTGCCTCCAAACATCATTCATCAATCACATGAATGTGGCTAGTGCATTGCATAATACAAAAGGAATGACAAGCCACTCAAAAAATCCCTATTTTATCTTAAAAGTAGTTTTCTAAATATCACCATCATTAATCCTAATCTGATGATAACCACTTTTCAAGTCTAACTTAGTGAAATAGATAACATTTCTTAATTTATCTAACAAATCATCAATATGAGGAAGAGGGTAATGATTCTTAATATTAATTTTTTTAAGCATGTAAATAAACACACATTTGCCATGTGACATATTTGTTAGGTACCCAAATGATAGGCAAACCAATAGGAGATGTACTAGGATGAATAACACCCTTTTATACAAGTTCCATTACCTTCTTCTTGATTTCTTCATTTTCCACCACTAATAACTTGTACATGCCAATGTTAGGGAGAGGATAATCCTATAACAACTAAAATTTTAGTGGGTAACCCTTTAGGATCTTGAAACACATCTTCATAACTAGAAATGATTTCAACCAATTCTTTCTTATGTTTAGGATCATAATTTTAAATAGCTTTAGAATATTATTTTTCCTTAGAATTAATCAACATGAGACAAAAATTATTGCTTGAATTGACTAGTCTTTTCATTTGTCCTACTGTAACTAGGGAAAGACTTGTCTTCACATGATGTGCTCTGAATATATATTTGATGCCATCCTTAACAAACAAGTATTTATTCTCTTCCCTATAAAAGATTATTTTCTTATCAAAAAGATAAGGGCTTCCTAAAATAATCTTGCATATGTCTAGAGGGACTACATCCAAATCAACTTCATCTATGAATTTGGATGTGATGACAAATTTCAATCTATAAGTTTTGATTACTTGTAGTTTTGCATCATCACACACCCAACCAAGTGGATAGTATTTCAGATGGGGAGTTGTTTTTGAGCCTAACTTTTTAACAATCTCTTAAAAAATCAAATTTGCCTATGATCCACTATCAAATGGAGTGTTAATCTTAGTACGTTTTACAAAAACTCTAATGTGGAATAACTCATTTCTTTTCTTATCATCATGCACAAATTTTTATTTTGAAGAGAAAGTAGCATTAGAGGACTTAGTACTAGAAAGAGAAGAATAATTTTGCCATGTATAACCTTAAAAATCATAGCTCATGTACTATGACAATATTTTCTTATTCATTAGGACAACATCTCAGGATTATAACCTCATAGTAGCATAGCTCCTATACTATGGCTAGATACCAAGCTATGGGGATAGTGTTTGATGGTCCTATAGGTACTATGGCTCTTCCTCTGTTCTATCTCAAGGAGTCTCTCTCCTAGGTAACCAAGGCTAGTGAAGCTCTAGCTTGGTCCCTCTCACTCGTAACTATAGCCACATGACCCTATGCCATTACTAGTTGACCCTATAATGCTACCACCTAAGCCTATGTTATGTCTATTGTCATTCCTACCTATGCACTTGAGGCAAACCCCTATACCTATACCTACTAACCTCTACTAGTTTGGTTAACATCCATAGGTTATCTACCATCATCATTAACACCAAAATATATTGTTGCATATATTGATTGGTACCATGCATGGTAACCATCCACAAAACCTACATTATCTATCTCTTGCCATGTTGACAACTCTTCATGATCAAGTAACATTTAGACTGGCTATGGCTTAGGTATTAGAATCTCTGTATCCTCCCACTTATTCCAAGAAATGGGATCAAAATCCCTTATACTAGGCCAAACTATCTCTATACCTTATCAAATGGGATGATCTCTACCTCCCCATCCCATCTTCCAAGGATCCACCTATAACTCCAAGGATAATGTGTGTATCTTATGTTTAGTCCACTCTAAAAACTTGATCTATGACTTATAAATCATATCCCTAATAATCAATGAATCTAGTGTATCTCTAAACCAATCAATGTCATGCACCCCTCCACTCAGTCTTGATAGAGCAAAATCATCTCTCCACCTCATGAATCCAACTATGGGGTACATCTAGTCATAACCCTTCCATGGTAGCCCCATCAGTCATAGAAATTAGATGTGATCATATGCCCAATAATTTAGTACAAACTCAATGTTGATATTGTATCTCCTATGAGCTCTAAATCCCCATAACACCCTATATATCTACATTAGAAGTATAGGCACCCAATCGAGAATTGTGTAACCCAACAACATCTCAACTAGTACCCCCAATAATAGATAGGAAAACCTCCCACTACTTGAATTGGGAACAAAAAAGCATGATACTACCATCATCATCATTTTATGCAGTCTCTTATCATCCCTCACCCTTTAATATAGTGGAGTGTATCTAAATTCTCTAGTGTGCCATCTGACAAGATCATGGTCATCTCCATATAATAGCTCTAATAACTTATCTCCCTCCTCTCACTCAATGTGATATATTGGATCACCCCATATGGGTAATCGAGTGATCTTGTGAATGTCCTATAGTAAGATAGTCATCTCACCAATTGGTATAAGGAAGGTTTTCATGGCCTAATCCCATCTCTTGATGAGGGCCAAGATCATCATTGTATCCTATGACACATGATAATAATACAACATCAATCCTAGACCCACATCCTCTATGTGATCATAATCCATTGTATTCATCCATTGATGTATAACTGAGAATATATAAGGAACTTGATCCTACATCTAAATCTGCTCCCATGTCTACTAGGTTTGTTAGCAAATAAACTTAGTTCACTACCATATTTATACCTATATGGACTATGTCACCCTATTTTTAACCTACCCTACCTTACCCATTTGCCTATTACCTATTTCCCTCTAACACTACCCTTTACCCATATATAAAAAATAAAAACTATCACTATGACCTATCAATCCTTTAACATCCCATTAATCCAATCATTTTAAACACCTAAACAATCAAATCATCTAACTTGCATTCAATCTTACAAATATTTAAAACCCATTTTTCTCTTGGTGCTTCCTTAGCCCACTTGACCATTGATGATCTTAGTGATTGATGATGGTTAGGTGACCTTCTATCAATGGTCATCGATAATAAATGGTTGGGATGACTATCAATGGTCATTGTGTATGACCATCGATGGAGCATCCTAACCCTACCCACCTAAAAAAACCAACAAAAACCCTAACCAACCTATAATTTCTTACGTCAATTTGTCTCCTAACCACCCTTACCTAACCTACCCCTCTAAATTTCCATTTTTATCTACCCATTTAACCAATCAACCAAAAGCCTTAAAACCTAGGTCAAATCCCACACAAACCTAATTTCACCACTCATAACAATAACAACTCAAGTATACTATCTAGTTACTAAGCATATGCAAAACCACAACTAAACTACAAATTCAATATGGCCCCTACCTCATTTTTTTACCATTATATAGGAGGAATCCTAGGACCCAATACTCATCCTCATCCACACTACATCCTAGATCATCGATCTACCCAATTTAGTCTACTTAGCCTACTCAGCTAATCAATCACCTACTAATAAATCAAAATTAGCCTCTCTGCATAAAACACCAAAGCTAGTACAGATGTAAAACTCATAAAAGCTAATTGAGTGACAATGAATCTTACTAACACTTTTGTTTTCATATTTTTAGGGTTTGTACCTTGACCATTGATGGTCAGGGTGACTATCTATGGTTGACCCAAGGATCCTTGATTATCTATGGTCAAGCTATTGGGCATTGTTTTCCCACCAAACCAATAATTTTTTCCCAAATATTTGGCACACTAAACCAACCACCCACCCATGGAGACTACCTTCTCCACCCACCAACCACCTTATCACCCCACCATTGGTCTATTTTGGCCCAACCTAGCACATGTTTTACAATGATATTTCTTGGTCCTTTTGACCACACCAATAATAATTACCATGTTAAACTATTTTTAAACTTGCACAACCTTACACACACCCAACCAATTAGTGTCTTCTAAGGAAAAATTCCTACCTCAGATACCCATGACTTCACCTAAATAATTTTTTTTCCCTAAGAACACTTCCTACCTTGAATACCCATGAAAACATAGACCTTGCCTAGGAAACTTGTGTTTATGAGTGTTCCCAACTGCCATACCTAAATGTGATCATGTGATTTATTTATCTCATATCCTTCTAGCACTAACCTTAATTTTTACTAATTATAGTAACCACATCAATGTGAGATCTTGGCTATCCCACTTTTGTTGCACTTTATACATGTGTTTGAGCTATAATGCCTAACCTCTGATGATCACCCTTCATCATCACCTTTACCACTTATCAAACTCACACCTATTCTATTTCACTTCATCGACTCTGAGTTTGAGGGGGAATACCTCCTCCTATACTAGGGGTAACCAAAACTTCGACCCATAATTCATTTTTATTTTTCATCTCATTGATATAAATGACATAATAAAAAGGGGTAAAATGTAGACACTAAAAATCTACACATGACGGTTTTGAATGTTGTAATTCCCTTAGACCATCTCTAGACCCCCTTAGGCCTAACCTAGATAATTCAACCCCAAACCTACTTAATGCTATTTAGTTTGACCTAATGGCTTAACCCACCTTTTATCTTAACTTGGCATTAATCCTCAGCCACTTATAGTCACCCTAACCATCGATGGTCAGGTTCTACCATCTAAACCAGCTTAATTGACCTTTCACTTTGACTTGATTTTTTATAATTAGAATGTCTAATTCATGTGTGAGCCCATGCATGTTGAAGTTAAAATTAGATATAAAATTGGGCCCCTTATTAACATCTCCTTCCTTGCCTATAATAAGAGAGGAGTAAGAGGTGAAAAGGGATCAAACCATGACATTAAGAGCTTTTTACATCTAGAGTTTCTTTGCAAATCACTTCTTCTAGCAACCCATTGATCTAGCCATCATGATAGAAATTTGACTTGCCACCACCCCTCAGTTGATAGCCAAGTATCGTTACTCTATCAAAATCATGCTAGACTCCACCAATGAGCTAACCACCTCAACCATTCATTTTATCAACCTTTAGTAAGCTCAATATATGTTTTCAATATGTCAATTACTTTATTTCCATTTTGTAATCAACATAGCACAAACCAATCTTCCAAATTTTCCTTCTATGACCCCATCAATCTAACTCTTTTTATCACCTAAACTCAACACATAGTAATCATCAATGGTCACCCTAACCATTGATGGTCTATCCAATTGCTGGTAGTCATCTCAACCACTAACAATCACCTCAACCACTAATGATCACCTCAACCACTAACAATTACTATGGTAGAAAATAATAGTAATCTATTTTCACCCACTTACCCTCAACCAAATCCAACTTTATTTTCATTTGCCTATTCATAGATACCTAGCCTATTTTTTAAATCACACCTAAACTATCTAGTATTATTATTGACCCACTTATTTCTATAATTATTCATTTTAGTATATTTTCTTTATCAAGCATTTTTTGTATTCAATTCTAGTACCTTTTGATTATTAATGTAAGTAATTTATCTTTCAATTTTTGAACTTAATTTGTTTAAGAAGCATGGATTGATAGCCTCCAAGGAAGTTCATGCTTCTTTGATATATCTTGCTAGGAAATCCACCCAACTATATATATAACCAAACCATTTGATTTAGTGTTTTCTTATTTATAGGTCATCCTCCAAAGCCAAAGAGGAGCTCTCTACAATCATTTGATTCAACACATGTACAAATAAATATGTTTTTCAACCATACTTGTATCTAATTTCTTTCTTCTTCCTCTCTTTGAATATAATCTAAAATTATCTAAAACACCCACATCCATAATAGTGTATGTGCCTATTAACAAAATGTCTTATAAGCCTTAATTAGTTTAAAATCTCTCCTTATCCTAAACCCTAATCATTATGACCCTAGTGTTTCACTTTTTGAGTGAGTTAGCATCAGTCCCTTATAGATCAATGTGATTCCATCGAGATCAACATCATTTTAGGTGAAATGACATGGATTCTTAATGAATCATCATCGATTCATAAGAATTGAATCATCACCAATTCATAAGAATTGAAATTGATTATCTAGAACTGTACTACCTTTTTCATAGCATCTCCCCTCATCCTAGCATCTCCCCGAATCATAAAAATCAAAATACTAAAAAAATTCAAGGAAAAATAAAAATAAAAAAATAGCAGGGCTTACCTCATCCTCCGATCATCATCATCACCTCAAACCACTACCACTAGAATCCATTATATCTTGCATCAAAATGATCATTTAAAATTCTCATGGATCATTCTATTTCAAAAAATAAAAAATGAGCCCTTTTTCATGTTAGATTTGCTTATATACCTAACTTTGGATTAGCATTGATCTATTTTGGATTAGTATTGATTTGTTAGATCAACATCATCTCATTCTAGATCAGCACTGATTTGCCTATTTTGTTTCGCTACTTACAATTTACATGCATATAGTCCTAATCCTTATCTTCATCCTGGTACCTTGCCATACTTACCCTATTATTTGTCTTATACCATTTGAAGTTTTTGGATCCAAACCCCTTATTAATCCCATAACCTACATAAGAAATGTACTCTTTCAGGTATCTCCCCTCAGTGGGTCCTGGGAGTGAAGTTTTTCTTAAGAACAACTATCTATAGATAACATACACATTGTATGATTCAATTATCCAAACTCTATAACTTATTCTCTTTTTTAGCCTTCACTTAAGCCCACCTATACATAGTTATGGAATTTTATTATAGGGTTTGCTTCAAGGCATCTTTTCCTATATTACTTTGCATCCTATCAGTGTAAAACATATACTTCATGTTATGTATCAATGTTATTAGATCTCATTTTTTATCTACCCATCCCATCCACTATTCCATTTTTCAAACCCATCACCTACTCCTCATCCTACTTCAAACTCTTGGTTTGAGGGGGGATACCTCCTCACATAAACTTGGGGCATTAGACCTCTCTTAATTTTTGTCTCATGACACATATTCTATATCACTCCATAAAAAGGGCCAAATGTATACACTATAATTTTGTATTCTATATACAAATTTTAATGTATCATAAGAGCTTATTATTTTTTTAATCTCTTAAATATCCCTATCCTAAAGTTTAGTTTATTTACCACTAGTTACCTGGTAATTTGTTTTTACAAATTACCTTTTCACCTCCCAAACCACCTAAATCTATTAACAACCCAGAGAATCCTAACCTTTTAAACACTTTACCCATGTATAACCTTTTCCCTAATAACTTCATGCTCATAAATAAAAATTTACCCATAGTTGGAACAAACCAACATGGATAAAGCTTTCATCTACCAAATTTGGTGAATCGATGTTGATTCTCCCATGATCATCTTCAATTCTCTAGATTAGCATCGATCTATTTATACCCAACCAACCTTTGTCTTGGGGTCTATGTGCTCTAAACCTTAAAATTATTCTTGGATTTTTGAATAAGGAAACCTTAACACCACTCTACCTAAATTCTATTGCATACAATTTTGCATCCATCATTATGAGCCTAAGGAACTACTTACATTTATAGGAAGGAATTTATTCTGCTTGCGACCAGGTTCAATGTAAGTACTTGTCTTGTTTATTTCATTTCCTATTAGTTTATTTGCCTCTATCTACTTATCTAACCCTTAGAATATAGTATTTATCCCTTTATGTCTTTGTATTTATCATTTTTCATCTTTTAGAGTATCTATTTTAATTAAGTGTAGTTTCAAACAAAATTGATGTTGATTTATTCTAAATTAGCACTGATTCTATAAAATCAACACTTATCCTTTAGGATCAACATTAATCCATTGTACTTGGTTTTTAAAACCCAAGCCTTTAATCTCAGACCCTTATCATTAAATCATTCTAATTTTCTATCCTTTTAAACATGGCCTTATTATGTAGATGACACTACCTAGTATTTTACATGATGTCATTAATATCACTCATCTACCTATAGTATCCTAACCCCTTTTCACTAATCATAGTGACATAGCCTTCAAGATAACATTTTACACCATTATTTACTCTCCCTTAATTGAATCCACTATCAACCAACTTGATGTTATACAAGAAGATGTAAATATTTCTATGATTTATTGGGATGAATACTTACATTGATAGCTTAAAAAAAGATTAAATCATAATCATTATTGTTATCGCATTTTTATCTTTTGTAATTTCAAGTGTTTTTATCCACTTAATTAAGAAAATAGTGAGTTAAAATCTATTTGAGGAAGTTCCTAACGTCCCAAGATTGGTTCCTAACCAAGCATCTCACCTACCTATCTATTAATCTATTTTTATCCAAGTTGTTTATTTGTGTACAAGTTATTCTTCCAAGACAAAAATAAGTTCCCTCAATCATTGTATTCAAGTAGTGTGAAACCATATTTGTATCTCTAGGTAGTCATCATAAAACCTAATTCTCATTGAGATTTTATTAATTTGATTCAATTAAAATAAAAAATGAAAATCTATTATAACACTTGGACCTTTGTATTTGTGGAACATATTATCTTGCTCACAGAAGGGTCTAACAATGTATATTCTTGTTCATCCTAATGGAAGGAAGTGATTAAATGATCATTGCTGGGAAAAAGGGGATCTATGATGGTTGAAGGTGGGGAAGATGTTATGATGATCTCAATGAGTGGTGATTGGGAAGCATGGTCCTCATAGGGGTTCCTAGGAGACCTAGTTTTGACATCGAATAAAATATCCTCAATATCATCAAAATGACCACTAAGACTAGCTATAAGACATGCATCTAATTTGGGATTAAATGCACTCTAACATTTTTTTGTAGATAAAGATTTTTTTTTTTTTATTACTTCATCATCTTGATTGGGATCAAAAGATATGCCTAGTGATTTATTGTCATCCAAATTTTGATATCCTCAAAATAGTAGACATAGTCATCATATGTTATAATATCTTTGAGTAATGATGTTTCTAATGAGGAATCATATTTAGACACTAACATTGAACATGATTTAGATGAAGATAAAATTGTTGAATTTAATGTTGATTTTGATGTATATGATGTGATTCTACTAGTATAATATTTATTATCCAAAAATGACCTCTTAATGTGGTGTCTTTGATGTTATGGGTGAGAGGAAGATGATGGAGGGATAATGGTTTTGATGAGTATATGTCTATGGAAGAAGGATTCACAAGGGAAGGGAGGATTAGGCTCATGGAGAATAGACTCATCTTTAATGGATGATTTCTTAAAGATGGGGGTATCATGGAAGATGGATGTGGTGTATTGACCTTGGCTTAGAAACAGAAGGGATTGATCATGATTGAGAATAGAATTTTGGCATTCCTCTTCTTCTTCACCTAGCGATGTATAATCACATAATTCATTCTCAATTTCTATGTCACCATAGTTGATAAGGTCTTAGACATCATTTTGGAAACTATGACATAGGTTAACAATATTTCCCAAGTTTGATGATATACATAGTATTTTTTAGATTTATATAAAGAGGGATTAGTCTTGGTGGGGATAAGATATCATATGGGTGGATAGACCATCATGTTAAAGGCAAAAAGTTTATGGAAGAGAGATTATAAATATATAAGAAGAGGAGTATAGGGATTCTCTTCACTTCATGCTTTAGATGTGGAAACATTAGAATTTGGATCAAATGGTTATTAATGTGACTGGTTGAGTGAACTAGTAGTAGATGAGGTGTCCAAGATATGATTCTCTTTACTATTGTAGGACAAGGTATATGACTGACTATGACTAGTGGGTGGGGGATTTGCATGGACTGGGTGGTATGAAGATTAAGAGTTAACTAACATGGATGGGTATAGACTGGAGGTAATGTTGGGTAGATGAGGTCAAATTTTATAGGATGTGGAGTGCTTAACTCAAATAGGTGAGAAATAAGTACATCCCTATTAGCCATGATGTATTATTCAATCAGGGTATTGACCAAATTTGTTTTGGATTCCATGGATGAGGAAGCGATAAAGTATAGATGATGTGGTTCACCAAACCTAATCAGCAGGTATAGGGGATTAAATGGAAATATTAAGGGATGAAGATGGGATTTGTGGAATGAATTTATAAAAAGCCTTTCTTTGATCCAATCTCAAGTTTGATTGGATTTTCGATGTGATATTTAAGTTGAACAATTTAGGACATGAGCTAGACCTTGATGATTTTGATTAGATTCAATTGGGTGATCTATGATAATCTCTAGGATTTGATGAGGGGATATACTATATCAAGAGACTGATTCCAAATAAGGATTGATTAGATTAAGACTAGCTCAAGACTAAGGTGATCGACTCAAGACAAATGATTAGTTATGTATAAGGGTTATATTATGATTAGGACTAGGTTTATATGATGGTTGATAAGGTGACTAGGAAAGATAAGATCAAGAAAAATGGTTGTTTATGTATAAGGGTAAGTCAAGTGGAGATGTGATTGGTTATGTATAAGGTGGACTCAATCTTATAACATTAGGGATGACTAATACCAAGTTATATTATGATAAAATGTGATAGATGAGTTAAAAGACTTGATTAAGATATGTAAGTGATGGGGTTAGGACTAGAGAAATATTGATGAGACTAGGATAAGATGTGACTAAGATGATAGGAGTGATTAGAGAGACAACCAAATGTAAGATGAAATAAGTTTAAAAGGATGTATACAAGTGTATAAATAAAATATGTACAAGAGGATATTGATAAAGATATACATAATGATATAATAATGAGACAAGGATATACAAGATGATGATCCATGAAGACCTAGATAGGTGTATATAGATTTTATTAAAAGGATGACTTGGCTCAAAAATAACATGGGTCTAAGATGACACTCAACAAATAAATCAAACCATAGACCTAATAGTAGTAAACTGGTAGGTGTGTAACCTGATGACTGCACCATCCAATGGCTTCATAAGTGAGGCTATAGTCTAGTGACCTATTATAGAATATCCTAAAACCTCTCAACCCCATCTAAATATGATGGTAATTTAGTAACTAATAGAAAATCTAGTAGTAAGTCACCTATTACAGCCAAAATGTCTTAAGCTAGGCTATACAGGCTCTCTAAGGGAGTCCCTAATATACACTAGGTAAAGTGGGGCCCAAGTCCATATAGGGTGTTATATAATGCTTGGATTAAATAATTAATTATTCCCCTTCATAAATTACCTATATGGGGTTAACTATTTATAATAATGATAATTATCCCTGATATTTAGGCTCTATTGAAACATGGAATTTAATTGAATGTGTAGTGATGAAATTTGTGTCACCAACCCCATAATAATTTTTAAAGTATATGGGTGTCAATTACACATAATTTTGACCCTAAAAATAAAAATGAGAGGTTGGTTAGTGGTTTTTAATCCTCTAGGATTCACCAAAAGATACAAGGAAGAAAACATATACCAATGTAGTCCTTGTGTAACACACAAGTAGACAAAAATATTTATTAACTAATTAATTTAAATGTGATATATATAAAACATCTACAATATATTTTAAAGATAATTGTTTAAAATTCCAAAATATCTTTGGCAGGTGACCTATAAAACAAGTGATCAATAGTTTTAATTATCAATCTTAGAGGGTCAACCTGCAAGACAAGACATTAGACAAAATATATGGCATACAAGAGAAGATGTTAGAAAGTCAAAATTTATACTATACTCACCCTTAAAAGAAATAAAATGTTATTCCATTAATCCTTAATAAAAATATTGAAAAAAATAATGATTTTGCATAATAACTTTTTTATATGAGGGGCCACGATGCAGGGGTCTTGGGGTGACAACCTTGAGCAGGTTCAAGGGATATCACCCCTTACAGGGTTAAGGGGAAATGCCCCTTATGGGCTCAAGTGTAATATCCCCTTGTGGAGTCTAGAGGTAACACCCTAAGCATGTTCCTTATTGTGGTATAGGGCAGGGTCAAGGGGTAGAATTCCTAATGCCAAAAGTAATTTGGGCCTTTCAAGATGATTGGAATGACTCATAAATCACTAAAAATTATTATAAAAATTTCACTAAAAAGGGACAAAATTAAATGTAAAAATTCAAGTGTATAAGGCAAAACCCTACATAATTAGATTTTTAAAACTAAATCCCAATACCACACTTACTAGGCAATATTAGAACTAGGTAATCTATGGTCTTAATAATAATTTATTAAACTTAACCATAACTATGAAGTTATACAGAACTACAGATGGTTAGTAAATATCACAATTTAATATTCAAAAATGTAGGTTACAACATGCAATTCTATAGCTTAAACAAAAAGCACTATAAACCTAGCAGTTGAATGACAAAAGATTCACAAGGTGGTTAAAATATTTATAGAAGTTAAAAAAATTGTAGATTATTGATCAATATATCCAAAATTATAAAGGAAAACTATATTTAGACAAAATATATTGGTTGACCTATTTAAGTTAAAACTACCTATTCCTATGCAAAATTGCCTATGGATAACACAAATGCTTCTCATAAAGTGTGGTATTACACAAAGTGGTCAAAGGGATATTTTGATGTTTGATATCAATCTAGACAACACCGCCCCCTTTGGATGTTTTATATCAATAAAAATTTGTCAAAAATCTAAAGTTAGTAGTCTAATTTGATGGTTTTATAATTAAAGTCAAAACCACCTCTTGTAGAGATAAAACTATAACTTAGAAACAAGATCATGACTGCAAATATGCAATTTTGAATAGTGAGAGGAAACTACCAAAGTTAAGAGTGAAAAAAATTCTCTTTTTCTTTTAATAATAATATTAGCATAACCTAAAGAATCCATAAAAATGACAATATAACTAATTTTTTTACCTCAACAATATACTATGTCAAAATCACCTTTTTATAGTCAAAATCATAACTTAGAAGCAAATTCACTTTTTTGAGTTATGGTATTGTGAAAGTTATAAACCTGTAGAAACAAATTAGCCATTAGCGGTCTGGTTAGTTCAAAACTACTCTTTAAATGTCAAAACTACTGATACAATATCATGATTTGCAAAGCAAAATTGCCTTTCACTTGGATGTGAAGATTTGATTAAATTAAGATATTTCTCTTCATCCATCCAGAAGATATAAAAACACTTCTAACAAGAAAAATGGTTAATTTTAATGAGTTCTCTCACTATGGTCACCAATGTATGCTTGTAATTTTGAGATTATGAATTCAAACTACTAAAAATAGAAATTTTACCCAAAATTACAAATCATTAAAAGGGAGAGAAATATAAGAACAATCAGCAAATAAAAAATGCATTCTTACCATTACCTTTCTCCTAATGGCTTCCCTCTAATATCTTCAAATTGATTCTAATGATTCTTGACATTGTTGTTGGATTTCTATGGATAGTCTCAGATTTTAGCATGACATGATGTTGTCCTGATGACTTGATCAAAAGACTATGTTGGTAGAAGATTTTAACATATATTAGACATGGATTTTTTTTGCATTCCTTAGTCATTTATAATGGAGGAAGATGGTGTGTTTAAATAGAAAGGAGGTAAGATCAATAGCCAACATTCATAGTTGGGTGTAGGAATATCAATGGTGGAGGATTATCCAAGGAATTAAAAAATCTTTGGATGACTCTATAGGAGGGAATATTCTAGAGGTGGAATCCTCTATAATATCTTTTGGAAGTCTAATGATGTTTAGTGGTATATTATTCATGTGATTAAGGGGTTCTAGAGAATCTAGGGGGTGGGCTTATAGGAATTCCTAAGAGTAGGTAGGCAGGTGGGTCATGGGAATTTTAAATTCCAAATAATAGACAAGTGGGATTAGTTAGTAGATAATAAGGATTAGGTAAATTTATTATTTTATGGGGGAGGGATAAGGTTAATAGATGAAGAAGAATGAAAGGGGATATGATTTTAATGTTTAATTAAGACTATGGTTAAGGGATTAATTAGGATAAATAATGGGATTAGTAAAATGGTTAGGATGAGCATATTTAGGTGCATATAATTTAAGAGCAATGAATTCATCATTTTTTAAATAATTATTTTGTGTAATGTTAATAAATACTAAAAAAATGGCCAATTTGAAAGTCATTCAAAAAACCACAAGTTTGATTGAATGCTAATTTAAAAAAAAATAATTGCATATAACCCAATAGCATAAAATGATTTTTATATGAAAAAAAAACTTGATTTGAAAAACAAAACACACCTTGATTAGATTATTATAAAATAAGCCAATAATGATTGCTGAAAAAAACTTTGAAAGTTTAACACAAAGCTTTATATGGATTAAATAAATTAACTTGTAAACATAAGTCCACATCAAAGCAGTAGAAAATGTCCTTAAAAGAATTGCTTGAATTTTTAAAACACCATAAATATTCCTTTACTTAAAAAACTTGCTAAAAATATTAATTTCCAAAGCTGTGTTTGGTGTGTTTTAAGCAAAAACTTGGAAAAGAGTTGATTTACATAAATTCATAACAAATGTCAAATATGATTTATGCTAAAAATATATGACATGATTCAAGTAAATCAAATAGCCTATTTATATTAGCAAATAATATCTAAGAATGAAATGTTGTGTTTTTTATGTAAAAAACTTTAAGAATTGTTTTTTAAAAATTCATATTTTATATCAATTTAAACTTACATGAAAATAAAAATGTAAGTGATTAAATGATTATTTTGATATTGATTTTATAAACTCAACACATAAAAAAGGGATACATGCCATAATTAAGAAGTTACACAAGAAAAAATAAATAGCTCCAAAGTTTTTAAAAAGGCAAACTACATAACTAAATATGTCAGATAAATATTTTTAATAAGATGTTAACAAAATAAAATCAAAAATGTAAAAATCCCAAGCATTTAGATATGAAAATAAGGACCTATACATGCTACCAAAACACCACTTAAATAGGATTTCAAAACACTATTAAAGGAGAGAGTATACCAAATGGGAAGAAAGCCCATAATGGATATAAACAACACTAAGCTTAGAAGCAAAATGTCAAAATCTATATGATATATGGAAAGATGAAGAGAAAGGCCATTGAAAAAAGTATAAACATAAAAAAAACTTGACAAGAATGAGCTATAAGAGTAACAAATTTTCAAAGAGAATGAATAAAGGTGAAGTAACCTCAGAGAAAGGTGTTATGCCTTCACTAAGTGTGCTATAAAAAGTGAAGAAAGTAATTCTCACGAAAAAAATGGAATACTAGACAAATGAAACACCATTCATGCTAAGGATGCAAAAAACATTTTAAAAAGATAAAAGAAATAAAATAGAACTATACATAAATTCAGATGAAATAGATGATATTACTCCCTCAAATGTTTAGGAGAAAAAAAAATCCACATTTAAAAAAGGTTAACACAAATAACAAAGATGAACAAAAGAGGTAGATAACAAAGCATATAACTACATGAAAAGGAATTGTGTCTGAGTGAGTAAAAATATCCCTAATAAATGAAGTGATTGCAGAGAGCAAAGGAGAAAATATCTAGGGTAGAGAAAAATTGATAAAAAAAACTATGCAAAATAACTTATATAAGAATTGGATAAAACTAAAACTAAAAGATCAATTTCTTGCCACCACAAATCCAAAGTGCCACATGTAAAAAAATGTATAATAATGCGTAAATAAAAATAGAATTCATATCTAAATAAAGATAAAATATTATTTAATAACTAACTAAAAATGTAAGACACCTAGCTACAAACACATACACATATGGATAACCAATCTTGAATAAAAATCAAATTTATATTGAAAGTTGATATATTATGCCAAAGGTAAAAGAAACATAGCTTAAAAATATATAATGAGAGAAAAAACAATGATGTTAATAGACACGAAAATCTTCTTTTCCACATATAATATAAAAAATGATCAAGAATCAACATTAGAAACCCATGGTTTTGATACCATATTTGATTATTCCATGATCAACATTAAAATTTTTAAGGAATAAATCAAATTTAATGCAAAATAAAGAATATTACCTTAAGAGAGAATCAAGCCACAAGGTTGAGATGAGAGTGACAAGTAGGGAAACCATTGAATGGATAAAAACCCTAAAATCTTGTTAGAATATTTTCAAAAAAGATATCCAAGTACATTAGGAAGAATAAGATAATAGAGAGAGTGGTCTCAAGCCAAAAGATAAATTATAAGATTGTAAGAATAACATGGTTATGATGATGTATAGAGGAGGAGAAGGCTCATTAAATATAGCAAGAGGAAGGATGAAGGAGTCAAAAAAATCCCATAATGACCTTAAAATGCCTCGGTGTGTGTCATGTGACCTATTCCAAAAGAGAATGGGGGGAAGTGTGTGACATGTGGGGAGAGGTGTTACTTGTGCAAGTAAGTCCCAAATCCAACGAGTAGACAAGAGAGGTGAGAAACACCTCATAAATATGGGATAAATTGTATTTATAATAATAACAATAAATGCATAAATAAAAATAAGTAAGCCTAAAATACATAGGAAATGACCCAAATAATATTAATATCCAAAAATTCCACTCCCCTCCCAAACTTAAATATCAACTAGATTAAGACTCTTTACAGGAAAGTTTGCCAAATAAAACCCCTAGTAATATGACCCATATGCATCCTAGCAAGCTAAATCAACAACCTTAAAATCTAATACTTCATTCATTATTTATCCTTAGGTATAGTTTCATCCTATTTCATTTCATTTTGGGATGACATTAGCCAACCATAACCAACATGATCTAGCTGACCAAATCCAAAGGGTTATTCAACCCAACTTTGACTAGTTTTTCAAATTGAATATTGACTAGGAATTATGTTACCTTATCCTCATATATACTAAGGATTATTGGGATTAAATCTATTTAAAATTAACCAATCTAAATGATAATTATGACATTAGTGAGATATTTTATCATCATAATGAGCATCCCTTACCACTATTTATTAAAAATCATATTCATGTACCTCAACCTAACCAACCAAATATTCCATTCCATTTATTTCTATAAAAATCCCTCATCTAAATCAATTTAACTGACTAAACCCATTGCTCATTCATCCAACTATCTATTCACCTACTATCTCAACTAGACATCAATATTTTGAGTACATGAAGATTATCATGTCACTTTATGAGTGTATAAAAATTGGTCAACGAGATGTGAAAGGCTTATCTTTTTTTAAAATCCTATTTTGTTTTAGTTTATTCACACTTATCCTCTCTTCCATTTTTATGTGGGTATATATATACTCATGAATATGTTTGGGACAAATTTTGAGATAAATTTTGACCTTGAAACCTATAGAAAGAACCATAAAGTTCTAGGTGAATCCTCCTTCTTTAGTTGAAACAATAAGTCTCCTCAAAATGAGGAGAATCAATTCTAAACTTCTTTAAAATTACAAACTAAGTTTAATATTGTAATTCAAAAACTGTAGGATCCTTCCAAAACCACCAGTAACTACCCCTACTCTAAAAACATGACCTTCACTACTATAATTGAGGTCTACCCTTAGATTATAACTAGACCACATATCAATTTTTAAAACCCATATACAAAAATCATCGGATAATTTGAATAATATATCTAAAGATTTCACTTTCTATAATATGGGATTAATAGACTAAATTACCCTCTCATCCATCCAACACTAATTAAAACATGTCCATCCCACATAAATATCTTGTGATGACTCATATTGATTCATCTAACATAGACTAGTTCATTACTAGCTATCAAATCTCCCCCAAAACCTTACAAGAAAGAGGTTCCCAAATATAACACCAATTCTTCACTAAATTAACTCATCTCAACCTTCATTGGATACATTATAGAGAAATGAATCCTATATTAAATAATTAAATGGCTAAAAATACCAAAAACCAAGGTCATTCCCCTTATACACACATCCCCATAATAACTTGTCACCATATATAATATAAGTCTAACAACCTCCCATTGGGTATGTACCAAACCAAAACCCCAGGGGTATCCTTACTTATGTAATTACCAATCCCATAACTTTTAAAATCCCTCCTTACCAACCATAACTCAATATTTTTGTAAGAGGTTCCTTCTTATACATTCTTCCAAATAATGTGGCAACTAACAAATCACCACTCATTACTCCTCCTATCTATGTGCCTAGAAATGTCCCTCCCACATATGTTCCTCCATTTAAAGCACCAAAATTCAGTTATTATTCCAACCCCTTACCATCTTAATGCCATATGTTTTCCAACTCTACTTAGTTGAACAACTATTTCTATGCCTATTATACCCCATCTTCCTAATCCACATCTTTTACTTATAGTGGTTTTATACCCATTTCTTACTTAATACCTCTGCCTTAGTCTCATCCTAGCATACCTTTGGTGGATTATATTTCCATGGGGACTCATACATAATTTTTTAAATAACCCCTCAACCAAAAATATAAGGAGTCTTCTTATCATGTCACCTACTTGAATTCCCTAGGTATAAGTAGAAGTGAGATCCTAGCATGCATGTGAAAGCATATGTGACTACTATCAGAGAGATTCTACCTTAGGATGGGTTAATTGCCAAAATATTTGCAAAGACCTTGGAGGGATTCACATTAGATTGGTATTACCTCTTTTTTTAGGCCTCCATTTGTTCCTTTTGAAAGCTCATGGTTGAGTTTGTGAAAGCATTTGATATGAATAAATTGTTTAATACTAACATACAAGAGTTCTTACATATCAAGTAAGAATATAATGCTCATTTAATTACCAGATGGCATGAAGTATTATACTCCTTATCTAGTGATCTACATATGCACTAGAGGGAGTTGTGCAATATATTTATTCATTTTTTAAAAAAGGAAACAAGGGAGGATCTTCATATATTTTATTACAAGTCTTATGAAAAAGTATTTGAAAGTGTTGTTAGAATAGATTAGTTAGTCATAAAACGTGGTTACATAACTTATATATCTAATGGGTAAATAATCATCCTTATCCAAATTAATGGGTGTTATTGAAGTTTAAATAAAAATAACCTAAATAATTAAGGCCCAAATGATATGAATAAAAATACGACACCACTACAAATGGTGTGATGGATCAGCCCAAGAAAATAAAATTTTTAAATAATAATCCAAATCAACCCTTGAACAACAATTATTTAAATAACAATAATGAGGGTGAAAGGAATGAAAACCCTCTACATGTAGATCATGTGGTAGATTTTAACCATCCCTCACCTTACAACACTCAATTTTAGAACTAGTTCCAAAATAACTTTCAACACATTGACCAAAACCAACAAGAATAAATGCTTTTACCAAAAAAACCAACAAACAAAGGTTTGGTCAATAGGGACAAAACCAAAGGCCTAACTATTATGATCCCAATGTATATTATCTATTCCATAGAGTTATTGGTCATAATATCCATGCCTAGGGAGTGTAAAATATTTATCCAAAGACTCCCCAAGGACCAAAAATAAACCTTTGTGGACATGTTCCTAAAAATTTATAATGAAAACCCTCATAATTCATCAATAGTTCTTGTGGCACCCCAAAAAACCAATTTTTTCATATAACAAAACCCATTTCCTAACCACCAAAAATGCAATGTCAAAAACCAACCATAAGATAACGAAACTAACTAGCCTTTGTTGGTTGGAACCCATGATGCTAAAGCTTCCACTGATACACCTAGTAACCATTATGTGGCTCCCCAAATGGGACCATAAGGGAACCTATAATTAATCCCATCATTTGGTATTTCTTGATTCCTTATGATTAGTGAAAATATCTAGCATCACACCTCCATCATTATTATAATTAACAATTTTAAATTAGATATGCATCTTTTAGGGTAAAACACAAGAGATGTTAACTAATTTTTTTACCTAATGAGTCTTCCCAAAGATGTCATGATGACCAAAGGGGGGATCTAACATTGTATTTACAAGTATATATTAATAAAAACTATGTGAAGAGAGAAATTATTGATGATAGTGTGACTATCAACATAATCCCATTTTAAATTTATTTAGAAGATTGGATATGGATAAACCAATTACTCCACAGTAATAAACACCCTACAAGGCTATGACAGCCTTAAGTCTACCTTGATTGGGATCATTGTACTTTTGGGGAGTTTAGTCACCAATACAATGTTAATAGATTTATATGTGATAAACAAAGATATAAACTATAACATTATCCTAAGAAGACATTATATCTATAGGATGAAGGCCATCTCTTCTAACTTATTCCAAAAAATAAGATTTTACACCTGAGAAAGGTATTTGTTTCTTAGGGTGATAAAAATATTTTTGACACCCTCCATGCCAATCTTAATAAAATATTGGGGATCCACATCAATTATAACTTTATTATTAATTATTTAGTTAAGCTGCCACCCCCAACCAAATAATCCATAACAATCATAATGTGTATTTTAAAGACAAGTTTAGAGAGCCCCAAAGCCTTGCCAAGTGACAAAATTGAGGAACATGGGATTAGATAAATGGAAAAGGTGAGAGTATAAAATATTTTGACAATTTCATCCATCTTAAAAAATTATACAATTGAAATTATTAGCATCTTAAAAAAGGATAAGCCTATCACACTATCTTTTGACTAGCAAGGAGTAGGAACATACAACTTTCCAAAATCTCAATACCTAGAACCCCCAAAAAGAGTTGGAAAACATACCTAAAAATTATATGTTTGATATTTTGTAAAGTTAAAAAACACTCCCTGAGATAAATGGTGACTCTTCCTCTATAAATGGTCAATACACACTTCACTATGATGGGTAAAATTTCTATTTTGGCATAGAAGTATGAGTTATCCTGATTTCCCCAAGAGGAAGAACCATGCTCTTTGGATTAAAACTTGACTTCAAATGCACAAAAAATGGGGAAGACTATGAGGCCCTTTTATTAGTAATATCCATCAATAAGAGACCAAGTGTTTATAACCTAATAATTCAAGGAGACTCATAATTATTGACTAACAAGGTTTCAAAGGTCTACTAAACCAAAGCAAAACATATTTAACTTTTAAAAAAATTCGTACATGATATTTATAAGGAATTAAAATTTATTACCATTGAGACTATTCTTAAAGAAAAAAAAGAACTTTATAATTCAATGGTTGTCTCCTCTTCTCATGTTTTCCCTCACCTAATGATACTCGAGTCTGATTTCATAGTTTCTATAAGGTTTGAACCCCTTGTTCAAAAGGATCCAAATGATCAAACCATTACTCATATGAAATAGGAATATGGCCCTCTCATTCTCAGCTTTGTATAAAATGAAATGGAAATATTAGATTTATTGAAAGCTTACAATCATATCCCCTCCTCACACCATAAAATATGATTTACCCTCACCTTTTACTACTCATATACCATTGGATAATATATTATGATTCATATTATATGGTTGAGGAATATCATTATTTTGAAGATGAACTTAAATTTTTCAGGGAAAATAAAAAATATTTTAAGCTTCCTCCTGCCCTAGAAGAATTTGAGGAATGGAATAATTCCTTGATGAAAGAAATTGTAAACATTAATATAGGGACCAAATAAAACCCTAAGATACTCAAGTTTGGGTCTTCACTCTCCCCCTAGGAGATAGAATACCATAATAATTTTACCACCAAATTTCTCAAAGCTTTTACATTTTCTTATGTATACATGATAGGTATTCAACCTAAAGTAGTGTTGCATAATTTAGTCACCATCCCTAACACAAAATTGATCAAATAAAAACTTAGGCCAATCAATCCTAAGGTCATTTTAATGATAAAAGAGGAGGTCCATTAAGTTTTTAAAATTAAGTTTCATATAATTTCGGATTACTCTAAGTGGATATCCAATATCATTCCCATTCTCAATAAAAATGGAGAAACTACGATATGCATAGATTTCAATGATATTAATAAGGCACATCCAAAATAATATCTCCATATACCTTCTATTTACATAATTTTAGATGCTACAATAGGTTATGAGTTTCTATCCCTCATGGATAAATTTTATGGAAACAACTAAATTTAAAATTTTGATGAATATCAAAGAAAAACATCTTTCGCTACACCATGGGAAACCTTATGCTATAATACATGCCCTTTGGTGTTAAATATGTCATAGAAATGTATTAGATGTTTATGAACCATATATTTCAAGACTCATTCATAAGATAATGGAGGTTTATGTTGATGTTATTCTTGGAAAGGAAAATGAAAAAGCTAACCACTTAGAAGTCATACGCACCATTCTCACATGCCTCATTGACTATGGTGTTATACTCAATCCTGAGAAGTGTGTGTGTTTAGAGTTATAGGTGGAAATCTCCTAGGTGTAATCATATAAAATAATGAGATTGAAATTAACCCTACTAAGATTCATGTAATATTATACAACACCCCTAAACTAATAAATCAAGAATTAGGTTATTCTTAAGAAAGTTGGGGGTAATTCATAGATTTATACCAGAACTTACATATGCCCTTCATTAAGTTAACCACTTGATTAAAAAGTGGATTGACTTGGATAAGTGATTTACAAGAGGAATTCAAGGTAATAAAAAAACTTCCTCATGGCCCCACAAAAACTTATGGCACACAAATCTAACAAGCTCCTCATACTTTACCTAAGGGAAATTGAGGTATCCCTTACTTATATGTTGGCCTAGGAGGATGATGATGGATAGGATTGAGACATATATTTTATTAGCCACACCCTTATTGTTTATGATAATCATTAATGTAGACATAAAATGAGTTATTATTCATTTTATTTTCAACCAAGTGATTGAAGAACTATATTCTCAATCAAGAAATAAGGGTCAGGTGTTAGGCCTTATGGAAAATTTTGACCTAATGAGCCCTCTCGTGGAAGGTTGGTCATTTCATCACAATTTTGAGTGATAAATTACATATGTCAACTAAAATTCCATCAAGGGACAAGTCATTACTAATTGGTTAACATAATCTCATTTATAAGTTGATGATCTCATTGACACTAATTTCCTTGACAAATTAATATTTTGCATAGATAAACTTATCATTATTTCTTCTCCATGGCATGCCAACATTTTAAATTACTTAGCTAACCATAATTATCAAAAAGGTGACAAATCACAAAATAGGTTTTGCTTTCACACTATTATGGATAATTATGTATCTTTAATGAGTTTTTAATAAAAAATATTTTGATGGCATGATCCTTAGGGTTGTTGATCAAGAGGATTCATAAAAAGTCCATTTTCACTACAATAGTGGAATTTATGGTGGAAAATAAAACCATATAAATACTCATAAAATTAATAGGATGGGATATTTAGTTCCCATTTTTGAACATGATGCCATTGAATATGTGAGAAAATTTGAGAAGTTTCAGCACTTATCCCACTAGATTCATATTATTTCTAGGGAACTTCAACCCATTATCACCCTATGGCCCTTCTCTACTTGGGGTATAGATCTAGTAGGCAAGATTTCTCCAAATTATTATAATGGCCATCACTTCATTGTTACAACCATGAAATAATTTACCAAGTGGGAAGAATTAATGCCTTTGATGACCATGATTTGATATGTATTCATTAAATTTATCTTTAACTAAATAATTTATAGGTTTGGGATTCCCCAAGTCATTATCATGGACAATGGGTTTCCATTTAAGAACCTAAAGGTGCATGATTTATGAAATAAATTTTACATATCCAATCACATGGAATTTTTTTACCACCCATAGGCTAATGGTCAATCAAAGGCCATAAAAAAAATATTTAAGTCAATCATGGTCATAATAGTTGAGGATAACAAAAGAGAATGACACCTTCAGCACTATCCTACATTGTGGGCCTATAGATTGAGTCTCCATACACCCAAGAGGTAAACCCCATATTTTATTTTATTTGGATATAAATTAATTATATGTCTTGAGGTATAAATTCCTAGCCTTCACATTTCTCTCCAAGGTCTCTTCAATCATGAAGAATAGAGAAACATATGGCTAGCTGATTTGGAAACATTAAATTAACAGTGGCTTGTGGCTATACAAAACCACATTGCTTACATAGAATGTATATTTTGATAATAAAATAAAAATGTCCATGAACAACCAATATAACATTGTATTGAGTATTGATAGTATAATATATAATAATAAAGGACAAGGTAAAAAATTCATGCCTAATTTCTTAGGATCATATTTGGTGATGAAATATTTTAATAATGGAACTTTCTAGTTGTGCATATTAGAGGGAAAATATTTTAGTGAATATATGAAATCTTTCCACTTAAAATTTTTAATTATGAAATATATTTCATTTTAAATTTCCCTCTTTGTGTTAAATCAAAATTCCATTATTGTTGTGTTATTTTGCATTTTGGTTATTTTGTTTTGTGATTGTTTCGTTATAACAAAAAAAAATTAAATGCAAAATGTCATATCATTTCACATTTTTATATCACCCTCACCCAATTTAATAAAATTTATCTAAATAAACATATCATAAGATTTTTGTCTTAGTTCTTTCAAGCACTATGCACTTCATTCCCATACACTTTCTTGTGAGATTAGAAACTCTAGCCTAAAACCTAGTTTATATGCTTGCCCATGATAGAATTACAATTTTATGGTTATCCATAATTAAATAAGTTATCATGTTCTAAGAGAGAGAGAGAGAGAGAGAGAGAGAGAGAGAGAGAGAGAGAGAGAGAGAGAGAGAGAGAGAGAGAGAGAGAGAGAGAGAGAGAGAGAGAGAGAGAGAGAGAGAGAGAGAGAGAGAGAGATATATCATTGGATTACATTCTATTACTCACCTAAATATAGGATTTGGTGATGAGCCCATACATATTCCTAGTCACCTGAGGCTAATTTTGGTGGGTCACAAAAAATCAAAGAAAGAGAAAAGGAAATATAAGAAGTGTCTAAAAAGAGATAAAATTACCCCCTAAAAAGTTTGTTTATATGTTTATGCCAAAAGATAATCTTATCCACCCTACTATTTTTGTCATGGTAAGCCATCTCTCCATCTAAGTCTAGAGGAAGATAAAAAAAATAAATTTTAAACATTGAAAGAAGTACAATATTCCCCTTTGATAATAAGGATTCAATCAACATCCCATTACTTGTGAAATTGTGATGAATAATTTTATTTTTTAATTATCTCATGTGTCTCGTATCTCTTTTATTCATCTGCTAAAAAGTGGAAGTCACTTATCATGTGAACAAACTAGCTCAATCACTACATGTAAAAATATAATTAACATATTTGTGGTTTTGTAACCATCTATTATGTTAAAATTCCACACATTTTATTACCATATTTAAAATTTTAATAATATCTATAGTATTATCAAAATCTTAGATACTTAGCATTTCATCACATTTCTAACCATCTAAGGTGTATAAACTAAAAATCATACATAAAATTACAAAATAATAAAATATGATATATCACACCAAAATTGTTATATATATATATATATATATATATATATATATATATATATATATATATATGTATATGTATATATATCAAAGCTTATATACATTGTGTCTTAGTAAAATATCCTTTGTAGAGGGAAATCATTTCTCATTATCCAAAAAATAATAAAAATATATATAATAGTATGATCTTAGAATCACCCCTACTATGGATCCTCTTCAGAGGTTAAGTGCATATGACTCCTACAACTCCTTTGATAATGGTATGATGCATAAGAGTGAAGAGGGATACATCTCATGCACTTGTGTTATATTTATCTCATACTAGGGTTAAATTTAGTGGGATATATTAAAAAATATTTAGAGGTTTCTATGCAAATTGGATTTGCAATGGTGGTGAATCGATTTGGAAGGTGATTAATTATTTAGTCAAATCAAGTGATAAAGTGAGTCAATAAATATTTTATGAATACAAAAATTATTTAAATGTAAATTTTATTTTGTATTTGTATTCCTCTAAAAAAATTATGCAATTTCAAAAAATAAATTATCATAATCTAAGTCTATATGTAAAAGTTACAGCCTCCTAAAGTTGACTAGTTGACAGTGCACTTACCAAGGAACGTTTGTATTATGTTGATGGTTGTCACATGGTGCCAATGGTCATCAAAACAATGAATAAAACCATAAATATGTTTCAACATCCATTTACACCATGTGTATATCCATTGGTAGGTGTTAATAGTCATTATCATCATGCAAATAGTCATCAACATCATGTAAATGTTTGTTGACATATGTAGATGGCCATTAGTATATGTAGATAGCCATCAACATATGAAAATAGATGTCATAATATGAATATGGTTATTAGGATATGTGAATTGACATTGGCATATAAAGATATTCATATGGCTACCAATATATGTAGATGATCACTAGCATATGTAGATGATCATCTATATGTGTGATGTGAGGTGAATATACATAGATTGTCTTTTGAGGTACCAAAAAAAACATTTATACGAATTAAATTATTTTAAATATTAGGTTATATAACCCTAAAATTTACTTACGTATAAAAAATTTAGGTGATTTTACGCTCTTTAATACCCAAAAATTTGCCAAATGCAAATTTATAAAACTATAATATTCATGAATTAACAAAGATTTGCCATTAAAATTTTCCCTAACTCATACCAAATTGAGAGGTTGTCCATATCATTGTATTTTAGATAGAATAATCTCAAACACCTATCATCCAAATGATGTAACCTAATAATATAAACAAACCACCATGGTCATTATGTTAGTGATCTCTCCCATCAAATGAACAAGCTCTTAAGACCCATGATACTCATGAGTAAAAACATAAATATGCCTACTTGTGTCAATAAGAAGACTTGCATATACAAAAATATGATACTTGGTAAGCTTGGTTCCATGTGGAATAGGTTTACCAAAGTATATGATCATACTTCTCCACTCAATATAAAAAATGTCACACACACACACACACACACACACACACACACACACACACACACACACACACACACACACACACACACACACACACACACACACACACACACACACACACACACACACACACACACACACACACACACACACACACACACACACACACACACACACACACACACACACACACACACACACATGCACACACAAGTATAGATCAGATCTCTAGTCATGTAAAATAAATCTAAACTAAATAAACTAGAAAGTAGTGTCATAAAATAACTAAAAACAAATCAACACACTATTTTACTTGGGTTTCCTTCTTACTAGTTAGGTTTTATCTAATTATTTGATACATTTTGGTCTCCTCCTCACTATTGGATTCTACTCAATAAGGGCCTAGTCACCTTCTCCCAACCATCACCTACTTTAGTTGTTGTTGTTAGAATTTGATCTATG
This sequence comes from Torreya grandis, assembly GCA_037957365.1. Classification (NCBI taxonomy): domain Eukaryota; kingdom Viridiplantae; phylum Streptophyta; class Pinopsida; order Cupressales; family Taxaceae; genus Torreya; species Torreya grandis. Next base: position 1,693,846 of record JARHVA010001649.1, on the reverse strand, counting down.
GTGGTGGCTACAATGGCTATTTTTAGCCACCTACTGGTGCTACAACTTGTATAACACCCCTTCCTCCCACCATAATCTAATACCTAGCCTACACTCCTTATCTCTACCTCTAGTTGGCCATTATGGTGATGGGAGTCCCTAGTGTTAGGGTTTATCACCCTATTCTCCCAATCTATACATTTATAATATCTCTCTCTCCTTGATGACCACCTAGGAAATCAATAGTTTGGCTACATATTATATCCAATACTACTATGTCACCCTACCAATAGGGTGAATCTCTACTTGTAAATGCTATCTCATACTTGGTGCACGCTCTCATAAATTGTAATAATGAACACCTTATCAACCCACTACCCTGACAACCCTTGATACGACATGGCCACAACATTTGATATTATTTGCATCCCCATATCCCATGGTACATCTATAAAAGGTGCCATGTCATTCTCCCTAGATTCCATGATGGCCCTTATATCCCTTATTACTGCCTCTCACTAGTAGGGTATCATAACTCATTTACCTATTTCATGATGAGGATTAGGTGGTTGATTGTGTAGACACCAAAAATTTGCATACCATGATTTTTAATGTTGAAATATCCCCTGACCACCTTGGGACCCTCTTAGGACCAACCTAACCTTCCAACCCCTAACTAAGATAAACTATAGTTAGTTTGACTTAACTAGATTAACCTAACATTTACCCATGTTTTACCCTTTTACCCTTGATCATCTACAATCAAGTTGACTGCTAACAGTCACCCTAACCATTGACGATCAAGGTCTAGCTCCCCAACAACAAGCATGAAATTCACCCTCCCTAAAAATAGCTTGTTTAATTCTAGTTATATACCATTGCATGCATGAGTTAAATTTAGGAATATTAGTTCACATGTTGTAAATTTCTTACCTTGCCTATAAAAGAGAGGAACAAGGAGGTGAAATTAGAAAAGGGGGGAAATCTACAATTGTTATCAAAAGCTTGTACATCTAAGAGTTTATTTTTTTTAATTGAATCACTATTAATAATCTAATAATCATATTAGAGATCCAAATTATCACTACCTCTCCACCAAAGTACCAAGTACCATTACTCTATCAAAATCAAGCTAGACACCACCAACAAGTCAACTACCTCAACCATCCACCCAATCAACCTCTAGTAAGACAAGTACTTATTTATCAGTATTCATTTACTTTATTTCCCTTTCATAATCAACCCAAGTCTTACTAATCTCTTGGAATCCATATTTTGGATCTCATCAATCAACCGCTTACCAATCTAAAACTATACATAGTAATCATTGATAGTTACTCCAACTATTGATGGTTTTTTAAAACAATGATGATCAGCTTGATCATCCCAACATTCAATGGTCACTATGGTAGTGAAAACCAACAAGCTAATTTCACTCAGCTACCCCTAACAAACCTAATTCTCTATGTTCCTATTTCTTTACAGATCCCTTTCTGATTTTTGAAAACAAACCCTAACCTTCTAACACTAGTATTAATTAGTTTATTTCTAATTTCATCATTTCTAGTCTATTTTCCAAGCAAAAATTATTGTATTCAATTTTTTTACCTTTGGTTTATTAATTTAAGTACTTTATTTTTTGATTATAAACTTAATTGTTTAAAACATGTGGATTGATATCCCCTAAGGAAGCACTCACTTCCAGGATCTAGCTATCACTAGGAAATCCACTCAACTATTTGTCTAATGAATAAGATTTCTTTAGTAATTTCTTATTTTTAGGTCATCCTCCCAAGCCAAAGAGGAGCTCTTCACAATATTTTGATTCAATGTGCACACAATCAATAAGTTTTTCAACCATAAACGTACTTATTTTCTTATTTTCCTTTTTCCAATAATAAGTTGAAATTCATTGAAACATTTTGGCACACCTAGTGGGACCTTTGTGTCTTTACTTGGGTTCTTATTTGATTTCATTCTCTCTTTATTCTATGCTCATTAACAAAATCAAAAGTTTATTTTGGGCTTAAAATCAATTGCGTACATTGACTACTTGAAATTTTAGTTCACATATCTTAACTTAAAATCAAATTAATCTATTGTAGCTTCACTCTTTATTGTACACACCCAACCAAACCACTTTCATCAATTAAACACAAAACAAACTTGAGACAAGGCCTAACTAGGATTTCATCACCTAGTGGTAACCTTACCCTTTCCTGGTGATCCCACTTAGAGGTCATTACCAAGGGGAGAACCAACTCAGCTCTCTAGTTGAGTATTATCTATGGATATTAATATATATTGGCTAAGCACTTGATACCCTTATCGATTTAGTGTTTCAGTTGGGGGGGTAGGTCTCAATACCAATCCATGTATTGATTCCAATATAGATTAATTTTTAGGGCCTAAACACAACATAAAACCAACCTTATATTTAATTTATATTACTTGCTCTACAAACCAAGTTTAGTTAAACATCTTCTTAAGGCATAAGCCAAAAGAGAGATTAATTAAAACTCTAGGTCTTAACATATCTTTTAGAGTGTGATTTGTTTTCTTTGATATTTTATTGTCTTCTCTTTTTTTGAGTAATAAATCTATTTGTGCTTTCTATCTCCCTTATCTTGTATGGTTCTCAGTCACTAGTAGCAAAGAAACCTTGAAGATCAAAACCCATCACCAAGCCAACCTACTTCTTCCACCTCTTCATCCATGGACTACACCTCTAAACCTATAGACTCTCCTCACCCCTTGAGAATTCCTACTTTCCCTTTGGAGGTCCCTCAAGGAGATGTGGATTTTCCCTCTTTCCTAGATAACAATCCCATAGCTTTGCAACATTATCTTACAACCATGTCTTATTGTATCTCATATTCAACCCTACTCATATATACACCTTATGGCATGCCTTTCCACTTCATGGGGAGTACCTCCATTTCCATGATTACTACCAAACCATTGACTACCTAATCCTCCTCATCAACCAAGAACCCCTTTGAAACTACAATAGAAAACTAACCAACCCAAACTACCACTACCCTTATACCTTCTATTCCTAACAACCACTCTACCAAAATTAGAATGCCTACTTATAACACTACCAACCTTCCTTTATCTACCTCCAACCCATCAACCACTACTATACTTCAAAACTTTGTGGTGTCCATACCCTCTACCTTGTTATTGATTAGTATAAGAGTCACCACCCTTCCATCTATCACCAACCCAACTACCACTCCTATCCAACAAGAACCCCTTGCACCAAACTTTGGCTACATCCCTAACCTATAAGGGCATATATCCCTACCCATTACCTAACCACCTATCTCTACCTACCCTTATGTATCTTCCACCTAGCCATTGACACCAACTTACCCATATTTATATGTCTCCCAACCATTTTAGTAATATGCATCGTATAAGCTTCTAGGTATGTAACCCTAAGAGGACATAATGAATATGCTTATGGACAAGATAACCACCTTAGAGTCATCCATCTCAAGATATCATAACATCTTATCATATGACTAAATCTATAATGAGACCATCCACCCATCTATACCCATCAAGCCATATCCTCCCTAATGGGAACTTTCCAAGTTCTCTAAATTCCAAAGTAAAAAGGATCCTCAATAATACCTTAAGGCATTTAGACATGCTTGTTATCTCATCACCTATGATGATGCCCTTCTTCTCCATACCTTCACAATGTCTCTAGCCAATCCAACATTGGAATGGTATAATACCATACCTAAACACTCCCTTTTTGCTTTCACCTAACCTACTTAGACTTTATTAGATCATTTTTAAATCAATATCTCCAATAAGGTTTCTATCATTGACCTTTACTCTATCTAGTAGTTTGAGGATGAGTCCATTGCCAATTTTGTGGCTCATTAAAGGAGCCTAATTAACTAACTCTCATTCTCCCTACATTAACCCAAACTCATAGAGCTCTTTTCTCATGCATGTGCCAAATATATCTCCTCTACATTATGTGTCCAAAGCTTCCAATCCTTGGATGAAGCTTTTACCATGGCATATAAGTTAGAGAACTAAGCCATTTATGAAGGAAAGCTAAAGCTCAAGAATAAGAATTAAACCTATAAAACCAATGAGGCTTCTTCTTCCAAGTCAAGTAACCAGTCCAATACCAACTCTAAGAGTAAGGTAATCACAAATTAGGTTATCCTAAAATACACTCCACCTTCCATCAACCAATCTAATTCTTATAGTTCCTAAAATCAAAACCTAAGGAGCCAAAACTAGAACAATCAAAATTACTTCACTCCACTTGGAGAATCTTATGCATCCATCTCAAAAAATTTATTGAAATTAAACATCCTTGAAATTCCTCCTATCAAGCCACCCCAGTAATTTGAATCTTCTCACCCAGCACCTAGTTGCTATAATAATTATTATCTATATGCCTTTCATTGGGTAATATGACATGATGTTAGTAAGTGCAACACCTTCAAGAGCCTTGTCCAATCCCTTATTGATAAAGGGGAGATTACATTGTACAACCCTAATGCACCATCATACCAAGTGCTTGATATATTCAAGCAACCCTTCCTAAACCATGGTCCTACCAAGAATGAGAGTAACAATGTCAAGTGCTCTCACAATACCCACATAGTTAACATGGTCCTTGATGCACTCATTACTTAACCATCTAGTATCCAATATTTTGATTCTCTACCATCTATTGAGATAATAAAATTACCTTCCCTTCCTTTAGACACTCAAATCAAGGAAATACCATCCTTTCTCCCTCCACTTATTAAGGTAGTGGATCCACTAGCCTCCCTTTCAACTAATATATATGAACAACTAACCATCACAGCCTCACCTTCACCTTTAGATACCAAAAAAACCACTCCCCTTTAGAAATCATTCCCAAGGAAGAAACCCCCATGTCTGATCCTCCCATAGAAGAATCACCTATCTCAACCTTGCATCCTTTGATTGAGTAAGAGGATGAGGTTACCACCCATGTGTCTCCAACTAGGGCTTATATTTTAGATCCACCATTTAGGGAATCAAGCCAACCTAAAAACCATTAACTAGGCTAGTTCAAAAATTGGAATTTATCTCCAAACCTGACATAGATCGAGCTACCTTCTGGAAGCAATTAGGCCTACCTTATATCACCAAGCAAGAATATCTAACTAAACCCTTAGTAAACTGACATACCACTTCTGATATCCAAGTTCTTACCCTATCAACAAAACCCATATCATTTCTTATCAATCCAAAAATCTCCCATCCATCCAAGGTACCTAAACCTCAAGCAACCAAACCACCTTCTCAAACCAATCCAACCAAATAGACCAAAAACCTTGACACCTTCCCCAAATAGAGCCTTAACCACCCATATGTGAAGGTGGAACTTGTTGCACCAAAACTAATGACCAAGAACCAAACCAAATAAACTAAAGAGGTCAAACCACCCAAAGGACCAAAGGCTCAAATTTTACCTCCCTCAAAATTGCCCTCCATTTTGGGACCTCATCCCTCTACCTTGAGTAAGCTACCAATTTCCCATAACAAAACCCCACCACCTCTTTTGCTTACACATTAATAGTTTCTCTTTGATTTACTTCTTTTCACCATGCCAAAAATACTCAAGCTACCTAGATTTTAATCTTCCACCTCTAGTTCATCAACCTCCTTGCTTAAACCAAGGCCATTGACTGAGCACAATACCCTATCCAAAATACCTATATCTAAACAACCTCCTCCATCAACCATCAAAGAAAGGATCACCACCACCTTACCACCTTTAGCTAAATATTATTTGACCATTTTCCATAGGCTATTGGAAACTTCTTTCTTAGCGTTACCACCCATTGGACCATTTGACCCCCTAGCATCAAAAATCACCTGGTACAATGACCACCAAGTGTGTGCTTAACATAGGACACCAGGCCATGATATGGAGAAATGCAAGGCTCTTTAAACCATTATCCATTGACTCTATGATGAGGATTACTTACTAATAAATGAACCTCTTATGAAACCTATACCAATACAACTAGTAACCATACTTACCCAACACTCACCTACTCCTCCACTCTCACCTAAGAGTGGAGATGAGTATGACCAATCTACTAGATTAACCTCTCCTTCTATCCATAATATCAGCATGGTCATGAGATCATAATAGAAGGATAAAGGAAAGGCTAAGGTTTCCATTCCTTGGATGTACCCCTCTTTAACCTCCCAATCAACCCACACCCAATCATCTCCATATTTAACTAAAACCAAGGTGTCTATTTTAGGTGCCTCCTAATCTAAGCCCTCAAAATCCATCAGGAGAATTATCATCAAGCAACTTCACTAGATCCTAGTGAATATGAGATTGTATGAGTTTATATCTACCTCTGCTCATCACCACCAATCACTAATAGAGGCTTTGAAATCCATTGAGGTCCAACCCAAGGACCCATAACCTCTAGAAGCCTTTGTTGGCACCCTTCAAATTTAAAACATTGTTAATTAAAAGGATTGGGAAATACCTTCCATCCATCTTGAGGACCTATATCCCCCTCTCTTTATTACCATATACATCAACCAAACCCACATTAAATGAGTCATGATTGATGAGAGATCTACCATTAACATCATCTCCTCCCATGCCTAAAACCAACTCAACTTGTCATGCAATGTCATGTCTGAATCTTCAGCCATATTTCATTATTTCAATGATACCATGGCCATTACCTTTGGAACTATCATCCTTTGTATCTGTGTAGGAACCCACATACTCCCCAAACTTTTCTATGTTATGGAAGGTGAATTCTAATACAACATCCTATTGGGATGACCTTGGATTTTATCCATGGGTTATGTTCCCTCTACCCTCCACCATTGCATCAATTTTGATCATAAATTCTAGGTCATCACCATCCAAGCTAACCTAATTCCTCTCTCGATATGCAACATGACCTATCACCCTAATGATGTCCTCATACCCCCATCCATTACACCCTTAGGAGCTAAAACCCAACCTTTAAACACCAAAGTGGATATCATATCCCCTTCCACTAATGAAGCATCTACTAGTTCCTCATCCCTTCACACTAGATCCCCACAATGGACCCTTTGGAATCAACCTTCCATCTATTTTTTCTATGAGTGAATCACCTTTTATCCCTTAATGCTTTCCCTGCTCTTCACAAGTTTGGGCAACTCACTAACCAACTGGGATATAACCCCAATGTCAAAATTATAATTCCCTTTAGACCTCCTGACCATCAAACCCACTTCATCTATGGGGGACTAGACAAACCCTTTGGCACTTCTAGCACATCTCTTTCACCTAGACCATTTACCTTTAGTTTCTCCTACCTAGATAAACTGAGCTTCACCAAGACATACCTCCATCAATGTGCCTAGAAAGGATTTGGTCTTGGGTGGTATGAAAATAGCCAACATGAGTTGGTCTTTACTGAGGCCAAGAAACCACATGAGAATCATGGCCTTGGTTTCATCCTACCTAACAAGAAGAAACCTAAACCACCTACCACCACCATTATCGAAGAAGATACCCCTTCCTCATTAACCTCTCCCCCACACATGTGTGAGGATGATGATATCATTCCACCTAACATTTTTTCATCAAAATGATTAGTCTAAAACCCCTAACTTATTATGAGTGAAAAATCATGACCATCCTTTTTATCCATCCTAAAATGATAGGAGAAGACTCCCCTACCATTAACACTATCTAGTGTCAAGATGATGATTCTATCCTCAACTACCTTAGTGCCCCAGATTATTTAATCCACAAATCCCTTCCTCCCAAGACCTTGACCATGTTGAATTAATCCACCATGTATATCAACTTGAGCACTCTGGATAACCTTCACATTGTCAAACTTGGGAAATTGTTGAATTCTAAGGAACTTCAAGAATTTTCTTCTTTCTTCCAAGTCCACAGTATAGCCTTCACTTGGTCTTATAGTGACATGCCTAGAATTGACCCTACCATTAATACCCATAGCATAGTCACTCACCATGATGCCAAACTTGTCAAGCAAAATATCTATCATATGCATCCTCGCATATCCCTTCTCATCAAAGAAGAGCTTCAACATCTCTTATTTATTAGCTTTATTCAACCCATTAACTATCCCTAATGGGTCTCAAATGTTGTAACTATCACCAAATACATAGGGGAGACTATGAATTTGTGTGGAATTTCTTGGTCTCAACCTCACTTGCCCCAAATACAACTTTTCTCTACTAAGCATTGACCAACTAGTTGATCTTACATCTAACCACTTGATGTCATCTCTCATGGATGGGTTCTCAAGTTACAACTAGATCTTAATTGCTCTTAAAGATCAAGATAAAACCACCTTTACCACCCCTTAGGGAACATTTTACTATAGATTCATGTCTTTCAAAATAAATAATACTAGTGTAGCCTACCAATGTGCCATGACCTACATCTTCCATGACCTTATCCATAAGATTATAGAGGACTATGTGGATGACCTTCTCAAAAAATTCAAACTTTGAAAGGATCACTTAGCCATTTTTAAGATAATCTTCAAGTGACTTATCCACTATCATGTCTACCTCAACCCCAATAAATGTATTTTTGGGGTATTGTGAGGAAATCTTCTTGGGTTTATTATCTCTCTTCATAGAATAGAAGTTGATCTCATCAAGATAAAAGCAATCCTCGACATGCTTCCTCCAACCAACCTCAAGAAAATTTGTAGTTTTCAAGAGAAGCTTCAATTTATTCATCATAACATTTCCTAAATTTTGAACCAGTGCCAACCTTTCCACCATTTTGTAAAAAAATATGTCTCTTTCAAGTGGAATAGTGACTATCAAAAGGCCTTTGATTCATTCAAAGAGTACCTTTTGTCACCACTTGTCCTCACCCCTCCCATAGATGACCAAACCTTTTATATTTATATATTTATCACTAAGCATTCCCTAGGGTCAATGCTAGCTCACTGAGATGAAAAACATAGAGAGAAGACATCTACTACATTAGCCACATGCTTGTAGAGTATGAGACTTGGTACACCCATACTAAGAGGCTTTACTTAGCTTTAGTCTTTGTGTCCACCAAACTTTACCACTACCTTATTAACCATAAAAATTATGTCATAACCAACATCAACCCACTCAAGTACATGCTCTCTAATCCATACCAAAACTAACATATGACCAAGTGGCTCGTGATCTTAACATAGTTTGATTTTGAGTTCCTTCAACTAAAGTTCATTAAATGGCAAGTCATTGCTAACGAATTATCCAAAGCACCATGAGTAAACAACCAACCACCTCCTCTTGAGTTCTCCAATGAGTGCATCATGGCCCTCTCTCAAGTGGATTTAACCTATCAAGTCAACATGTTCTTTGATATATAAAAATGTCAACATGGTAGGGGAGCTAGTATCATCCTTATCCCCTTTGATGGTGAACCTCTCCCTTTGTATTTTAAGCTTTATTTTGAATGTAACAACAATATGGCTGAGCATGAAGCCCTAGTGATAGGCCTTCAGACCACTTGAGCTCTAGGATTCAAAAAAAGTAATATCTTTGGTGACTCCCAAATTGTGGTCAATCAAATTAATAGCTCTTACCAGTTTAATAATGATTTTTTTCAATAGTAAAAATAACTAGTTGATAAAATCTTAGCATCATTTGAACACTACTGTATCTATTCAACCTCAAAATCCACCAAGTTCATCAAAACCATGGATTCCCTTGCCTCACAAATAGAATCCACAACCTCAAATTCTAATCTATCTATCATTATCCATAGGCTTACCCAACCTTCTTATGTCAAACCAGATTCTCCCACCATCTTCAATGTGGAGGAGACCAACCTGACCTTTGGTATCATTAATCCTTTGACTATCTTAACCTTGGCATAATTCATTTTGGCCTCTCTAATAATGCTCAAAGATTATTTATTTAAAATGCCTCACATTATACCATTATGGTAGGAATTTTATATATAAATAGCTTTGATGGTCTTCTCTTCCACTATCTATGTAGTCAACAAGATTCCTATGCTATCAAGGAAACACATGGTGGAATCTATGAAGGACATTTTAGTAACCTCACCATAGCTAAAATAATCCTTTACCTTGGTTATTACTGGATTTGCCTTAACCAAGATTGTTGTAATTAAATTAAAAAATGTGTCAAGTGTTAACAACATGCTAATTTGCATGACACACCTAGCCATGGTCTTCGATTTTTTACCAATTTTTTCCATGCTCACAATGGGGCCTAGACCTTATTAGTGAAATTAAACCCCATTCCTTGTAGTGACACCATTCTATTATCACTTCAATTAGCCATTTTACCAAGTGGGTAGAGGCTATCCCTCTAGTCTCCACCAAAGCATAAAAGATTATCCATCTATCAACCATCATATCATCTATCACTTAGGTGTTATTCATAAGATTATCACATAAAATGGTAAATCCTTTAATAAAAAACACGTCCAGGGTTAATGTGAAGAATTTATCATTAATTTAAGTTTCTCTTCACCCTATCATCCTCAAGCTAATGGATAGGTAGAAGAATCTAATAAAACTATTAATAACATGCTAACTAAAATGGTTAATGCATCTATTTGGGATTGAAATTTACACATCCCCTTCATCTTGTGGGCATATCATACTAGCATTAGAACCCCTATGAGTGCTACCCCATTTTATTTTATTTTTGGAGCTAAGGTAATCTTGCCTCTTGAAGTCCAAATCCCATCTCTTTACATATCTTTATAAGATATTATTTTTTAGGATGATTATCATCAACACCATTTATTCCAACTTGAGCGACTCGATGAACATCATCTAGTAGCCCTTACCCATCTCCATGTCTATCAAGAGTGCATTAAGTGTGCTTATAGCAAACACCTTAAAGTTTGAGAATTCAATATCATAGATCTCATCCTAAAGGAAAATTAACATGTCACTAATATGGAGAAAAGAAAGTGGGGCAAGTTTGATTTTAATTGGCTTGGACCCTATATCACAACCCACAAGTATGGATTAGGGGCTTACCATTTATCTTCTTTCAAAGGCCACCAAAAACTTAATCCCCTCAATGCTTCATATTTTCATCTATTCTTTTCTTAATAAGGATCAAGTTTACCTTTTGTTTAACTTAAGTTCATCCCTTGCTATATACCTATATTCTATCTCCCTATTTAGGGGCAATTGATTAAAATCAAATCATGTGATTATCTATCACTAGCATATCCTTATCTTAAACAATGGGTATCATGGCTCTACCCAGGGCATGGTTCTCATGGTACTGCCCACAACTTCACAGAATGGATTCCCATGGTCATTGTCACCTAAGTCTTTTTACACCTAATCAACCTTCTTGTGATTTTAGTTTTGTATTCATAAGGGTGAACCACTAAGCTAGCCTAATCAATTCTATGTTAAGCATAATTAAAATAATCAAAATTTAAAATCCCTATCATTAGCAATCATGGGTCATTCCTATCATTCACAGACTGCTCCCTTAAAGGACAACTATTGAACATTTCATTAAAATTACCAAATATTAGGTAGACTACTCCCTTGAAGGATAGATATCAAAAGCATTAAACAAACTGCATAAAATTATACCACTCCCTTGAAGGATAGTTGAGTAAGGCATTTACCCAAAGCATAACAATTTCTTGGAAGATTCCCACATTGATCAGCTTCGCATATACAATAATAAAACAAATGACCCACTTTCATAACCAAAACAAAAGAAAGATAATCTTGAAAACTAAAATCAAAACTTAAAAAAAAAATAAGGTGAAAGCCATAATCAACTTTTAGAACTAGACATCTTGCATCGATCATTCTACACAATTTGACATAGAATTATTTATCTTGGTTCTCTAGACACCTACAAAAAAGGGATGCTAGTTTTGTAATAAAGTTCTATTTTCACCCATCTTCTCTTCACTCACTATAATTAATGGATTTTGAGCTTACTTAACATTATGTGGTCAAGACACTTCTTAACTAACTAATGAATGCTAATATGAATCATTTGAAGGGTTTAAGTTCATTAAGCCACTCCAGCTTTAGTTTTATTTTTCTCCTTGTCAAAGAAGAAGCATCGTGCCCTCCTCTTATCCTATCATGGATAGTTGGTATATTCATTATGACATTATTCTCTTGATTATATTATTTATCCTCCTATCTAGTGTTGTTAGCTACCTCACCTTATGTGCTTTATCCTAAGAAAGATAATGGTAACCACAAACCATTTCAAACATATCCATGTGTGTCATAAGAATAATCATAACCATAACCATAACCATACCAAGAATGATAATCACATACATAAGTAATTAAAATTATAAACCATTTTCCACCACATGTATAAATATAATTAAATCCAAATACTCATTGAAAATTATCATGTCATCATCAATCAAGAAGCATAGCCATCAACCAAAAACATCTCAGGTCTAGCTACGCATATATCAATGTCTACACCACCATAACATAAGCATCATCCATAAGTAATATAATAATAATACATAAGAAATCAAGATCGACATAAAATCATACACCATGAATATGAGCATAAATAATGATCATATGTATAAATTCATGAGTTAAATAATCATAGTAATGTGCACATGTAGATGGACAGGACTCTCTCCAAAAAATTTACATCTCAATGCATCAATTCACAAGCTAAAATCAAAATTATACAAATGCCATAATATAGATATATCTATGCCCCAAAAGTACCACTACCTCTTAGAGTACCATTGGATCCTGGTGCCTACCCACCTATTATACATGTTAATCCACCACCTATCCTTATCTATCTAGATACAAACCCTACCCACTGACCTAGGGTGACCAAAACTACCCCACTTGGTAAGCTAGCTTGGTATTTACTCCATCGAGGCTCCTATGGAAACTATATCAAAACAATAGGCTCATAATATCATATATCCTCTATCATAGCTAGGTATCATGCCAAAGGATTAAAAACTGGTAGCCCTTCTTATGTTGTTGCTCCTCTTCCTACTCTTTATCTTAGATAATCCCTCTCCTAAGTCACCAAGCCTAAATAGGTCCTAGCTTGATCCCTCTCCCTTATGATGGTAACAAGTTGACCCTAAAAGGTCACAACCTAACCTTGTAGTATGATAATTAGGCCCTATATTATGGCTACCTACCCCTATAATACCTATACCTATCCCTGTGTAGTAGTTAAAACCACCCTTGTTTGTCCATCATGGCTAACCAAATCCATGACCATCAACCTCACACCTATATCATCCCCTCTGATATCTGTAGCTACATATATGGGTTGGTACCATGTTATGTACCTATCTATGAACCCAACATCATCTATCAGTGCCCTAGCTAGTATTTCCTTCTACTCTAGCAAAGTAGACACAATATGTGGCTTTGGTAATAGGATATATGAATCCTCTCTCTTGTACCTTTGGAATACACCTGAGATGCCCTATACCAGGCCAAACTATCAATGTACTCTATCAAACAAAATCAGCTCCACCTCCCCATATCACCTACCAAATATCCATCTATAGCTCTATAATGAGAGTGTCTACCTCCTATAACCAGGCCACACTAGAAATTAGATGTATGGCCTCCAAGTGATGTATCCTATCACTAGTCCAGCTAGTGCACCCCTAAACCACTCCACATCATGAGCACCATCTCCTACACTTGATGCAACAAAGTCACCCCTCCACTACATAAAGCTAAAAAATAAATCAATCTATGTAAAACTTACCCACAATAAATCTACTTGACTTAGCACATGGATATGCTCATAGTCCCAACAATACAAAATCAAGATGGCATTGATGCCATACCTCTTGTAGGCCCTAAAACTCCATAGCTCCATATAGCTCTATTTGAGTAAAATAGTTACCCAACCAAATACCATCCACCCTATCAATAACTCAACTAGAACTCCTAATAGAAAACATGTGAACCTCCCATTGCTCAAGTCAAGAATCCCAAAGCAAGTAACCAAAATCATGAGCATGGTCATGATTCTCCTCTCATCTAGAGCCCTCTAATATAAATCATTGTACATATATCCTCTAGCATGTCACCTGACCTAGTTACTCTCATCTCTATATAGTATCTCAATATGATCATCCCACTCTTCTTGATCTATGTGGTATATTGGATCACTATAGAGTGGAAGTCAAGTAATCCTATGCATATCCTCAAGTAAGATAGTCATCTTGATAGTTGATAAAAAGAAGGTTTTCATAGAAAGATCCTATCTCTTGATGAGTACTATGACCATGGATGTATCTTGAGGCACATGCTGATAATACCTCATCATTTTTATCCTCACCTCATCCATGTGGGCCTAATCAGTTGGGGTTATCCCCTGTTATATCTCTATAAAGATATGTGGCACTCAGTCACACATCTGAATCTACTTCTTAGCTAGAACTAATTTAGAGCACAACTCAGTAACCTAGACTAATGACACATATCCTAAATTACATTACCCTTTACATCACCTAAACTATTTCTCTATCCTCCTCTACCTATTTACCTTTTACCCACCAAATATACCCTCTACACACATAATGTCTACCTACCTATCTACTCGATACTTACTAGGTTTTCCCTCTAAACCTACCCCTCCAATACACACCTAACAAAAATAAATTCCTTTTTTCCTTAGCTTTTTAAACCACTTATTAAAACCAAACCAAGATTCTTTACCCTATTTTACCATTGATGGTCATGATAACCATCAATGATCAGACACCCATATTTTCTAAGGTGTCAATTATCAATGGTCATGATGATCATCGATAGTTAGACACCCATATTTTCTAAGGTGTTGACTATTGATGGTCATCCTAACCATCAATGATCACTATGGCAATTCCATGGCTATAAACCCAAACCCTATCGCACCCAAAACAACACCTAAAATGTAATAAATTCTCTTCTTTACTACCTAGAATGCCTAACAGACCCAATTTTACCCACCCACCCTATCAATTTAAATTTTTTCTCACAAATTTTCCTAACAAACCCAAAAACCTACCTAGGGCATAACAAACCCAACCTAAGCATTTTAACCTATGTTGACCTCCTAACACAATACAAATGTGTACAATTAAATCTACACTATCAAATTAAAATTGCCCCTACCTCATTTTGTGACCTCTATCATGGAGTCACCCATAGACTAACCCATCCTCATCCATCCCTGAGATCTCCCTACATCCTAGTCCACCATCCACCTTAGTACTAAACCTCACCCTTAGTAACCAACCTTAACAAATGCCTTTGCCACAACATGCCAAAATTACCTAGAGTTCAAAGTTAACCCAAAGCACATGTATAAAATGGTAAAATGAGATTTACTTTTCACCAATGTATTTTTAGGGTTTGTACCATAACTATTGATGGTTAGGGTGGTCATTGATAGTCTCCCTTGAGTACCTTGACCATCAACAATCAGGATGCTCAACTTTTTGTATTGACCTTAACAAGCCCTCTTTTAGCAAAACCAACCACTTTTACCAACCCATGGAGATTACCCTCTCTAGCCACCCCAACCACCTCATCATCTCATCATTGGTCCATTTCATCCCAACTTTCACGTATTTTATGACATGAACTTGTCTTGGTCCTTTTAACCATAGTGATAACATTGCCATGCTGACTTTTTAAACTTGTGCCACCTTGTACTTACCTAACCCACTTGTGTCTTTTTAAGATCACTTCTTACATTGAATACACACAAAACTTGACCCATTTATGTTTTCCAAAGGAGCACTTCCTACCTTGGATACCCAAAGAAACATCTCCCTTGTCTAGGAGACTAATAGGTATACCCAACTACCACACTTAAATTATACTCATGCGGTACACTGATCACTTATCCCTTAGCACCAACCTTGATTGTTAACAACCTATATCACCCTTGTATTTACACTATCTTGTATATCACACCTTTTGTTTCACTTTGCATGCCTTTTTGCACTTTAGTACTCAACTTATCAACCAACCACCTTCATCATCACCCTCACACACCTTATCAAACCCATACCCAATTCTAATTTACATCATCACCTCCTAATTTAAGGGGGAACAACTCTTCCCATACTCAGGGTAATAAATAGACATTTGACCAACATCCATTTCTATTTTGTAGCTTGTTGATTCAAGCTGCATAAAAAAAGGGGGTAAAATATAGACACCAAAAATCTTCACACCATAATTTTGAATGTCAAAATACCCTTGATCACCTTGGGACCCTCTTGGGACCAACCTAACCTTTCAACCCATAAATAATCTAACCCATATTCACTTTGACTTAATTGGCTTAACCTATCCTATACCCTCAACCATCGATGATCAGGTTGACCACCGATGGTTACCCTGACCATCGATGGTCAGGGTCCACTTCCCTAAAAACTAGCTTGTAAGTCACCTACCTTAATTTTTTAAAAATAGCCCATCTAATTCTAATTACAAACCATTGCATGCATGAGTTAAATTTAGGAGGCTCAGTTCACATGATGTTGTAACTCTCTTACCTTACCTATAAGAGAGAGGAACAAGGAGGTGAAATCATAAAAATGGGGTAATCTATAATTATTATCAAGAGATTATGCATCTAGGAGTTATTTTTCATAGGTCAATCATTATCAACAATCCAAAAATCATATCAAAGAGTCAAATTATCACCACCTCTCCTCCAAAGTACCAAGTACCATTACTCTATCATAATCAAGCTATACTCCACTAGCAGGTCAACTACCTCAACCATCCACCCAATCAATCTCTAGTAAGATAATTACTTATTTCTCAATATTCATTTACTTTATTTCCCTTTTGAAATCAACCTAGGTCTTACCAGTCTCTTATAATCCATCTTTTGGATCTCATCAATCAACCTTTTACCGACCTAGAATCTTACATAGTAACTATCGATGGTTTCCCTAATCATTGATGGTCAATCCAACTACTGATGGTTAGCTTGACCATGATGGTCACCTTAATGATCAAAGGTTAGCCCAACTACTAATGGTCACTATGGGAGTTAAAACCAACAAGCTAATTTCACTTACCTACCCCTAACCAAACCTAATTCTCTGTGTTTCTACTTTTTCATAGACCCCTTTCTAATTTTTTGAAATAGACCCTAACCTTATAACACTAGTTTCAATTAGTTTATATCTAATTTAATCATTTATATTCTATTTTATAATCAAGAATCCTTGTATTCAATTTTAGTACCTTTGGTTTATTGATGCAAGTACTTAATTTTTTTATAAACTTATTTTTTTTTAAATGTGTGGATTGATAGCCCCTAAGGAAGCCCTCACTTCCTAGATCTAGATATTGTTAGGCAATCCACTCAACTATTTGTCTAATAAACAAATTTGATTTAGTGTTTTATTATTTTCAAGTCATCTTCCCAAGATAAAAAGGATCTCTTCACAATATTTTAATTCAATATGTGCACAATCAGTCAGGTTTTTCAACCATACCCATTCTTAGTTTCTTCTTTTCTCTTTTCTAATAATAAGCATAAATTCATTAAAATAGATTGATAAAACCCCCAACTGAGTAATCATTTATAAGTCCTTATAATTATAGGCTAATACATCTTGAGCCTAAGCAAAGCATCAAATCCTCTCCTATATGCTCCTAATTATAGGATCACAACTATATACCAGATGGTATGTCCCCTTGTCTCCCATTAGTCAAGAGGAAATGATACCTATGATCACCTTGATAAGATTAGGTAATACTACCTATTCCACCCCTACTAACCTCACCCCATAATTATCACTCGCATTAGGGACATCCACATCCCTAAATAAATCAACCCATCTCTAGGCCTCCACATGTTAGTGTCCTCTCTTAAGATTACTACCCTACCTAGAACTAGTAGTTTAAAGATATCATACATGTCATTCATAGTGATAGTTCACTTTATTGGAGATTATAAGAACTAAAAGGTGTTCTAGTTTATGTTATATTATGTGAATGAGTTCAAAAGTAATCTACTCACTAGGGAAATGATCCCCACCTATGTGATAATATGTATCCTATCTCTATCTATAATATCCAAATCGTTAGTTTTTTATAATGACAAAACTCTAAAAATTGACTCATACTCCCTAACCCTACTCAAACAGATGTAAACCCCCTAAAAAGCAATGAAAAAAAAGACTTAGATAAACTCCATAGACTAAAAAATTACACCAACTAACTTTAGCCTATGGTGAAAACACAGTGGAAGGCTATGAAATTGTTGATATTTAAAAATTGGTGGCTATGTAACCATTACAATGTATTTGTAACTATCATAACCTACTCATAGTTTCATAACTATTATGGTGGTTATGTAAGTTTTAGTGTCATTGTGAAATCTCTAGTCTATGTAGACCATTATGATGTTTATATAACTAATATAACCTAATGATAATCTCAGTTATACTATGGTGTTTACATAACCACCAATGATGTAGGCATGACTTCTAGTCTATAAATATGGATGGTTTCATTACAATATGGATAGTTCCACTAGCTCACCATGTCCACCCAAAAACCACCCTAAACCACCTAAAAATCAACTAAAATAACAAATTTTAAACTTTTCCTACTCTAAGAACTACCCCAACCCATCCATGCAAAAATTTTCAAAATTTATTATATCTAATCAAGTTTTTCATCAAAAATATAAACCTAGGGCTAGGGAACAAAAATCAACATATCTCACTCATATTTGTCCAATGTCTACTCTCACTAGTAAACCCACTATATTGTACTTGTCCTCTCTGATTTAGCTACTTTCTCATGGGATTCTAACATAGGATATCCAGAGCTAAAAATATCAAATTCTCAAATGTATAAATGATGTCTATTTTTAGTAAGTTTTCAAATAAGTAGTTCATTTTACTAGCCGTTGCATTTCAAAAAAAATACATTTTTATAAATTTCCTTTAAAAATTACATTTTATCTTGTATTATGATATTTTAATTCCTAAAATAACCTAAAATAGATCAAACACTATCAATTTTAATATTTTATTTACATTTTTTATATATATTTATTTGAATAACTTAGCCTTAGTTTTTTGTCATCTGCTTGTGATTTGCATAAATTAGAGAAGGGAGTTTATGATTTTGTAACCAATACTTTATTGTTCATGATCAGATAGCCATAATTAAGCTAATTTTATTCCTCCATATTATTTGTTTCCTCCTTTTTATTTTCCATCCATCTTTTTGGAGAGTTCCAAGTCATAATTAAACATCATATCAAGGAGCTAGCTACTTGAGGATTAGATATTCACACCAACTACTTATTATCCTTCACTTGATCTCAACATTAATCAGGCTGGATGATTTTTTTTATATTTTTATATTTATTTATTCACGAGATTATAATTTTTTTTTACAATAGTTTTTTTATTTGAAAATATTATTCACAAAATCCCAAAAGGAAATTATTTCTTCTTTGCTCTTGCATCATAAAAATAATTTAATTATCTAAGTTGCATTCAAGCATCACAAATATAAAATTAAATTAGTCTTTGAATTATATATATTATATATTATGTTAATCTCATAATAATCTACATCCAACTAAAACCATTTTATTTTCAATGTTTCATAACACACACTTAGAAACAAACATCAACAAACTTGCATACATTAAAACTAGGAAAACTAAAAAAAAACTAGTTAGCATTATATAATTAGTTTGTTGTCATTTTATGGTAGATAAATTAATATTAAATAATAGATAATAATTCCATAATTGAATTCATCCATTTACATGTCATTTAGTTTCATTCAAAATAATTAAAAAAACCCAAAAAATTATGTACTACCTTAAATAGGTAGACTATATCTTGAAAACATAGAATTTGATTTTCATAAATCACGTATTTGAATTTTAGATCTATTTATTCATTTACATAATTAAATATTTATTTGAATATCATATCTCCATTTTATTTGAATTAATGAGATATAAAAAAGATTATTATTTTTATGCATATAGATGAAACTCTAAATTCATAAAATCAAAGAAAAAGTTAAAAATTAGCAACTGCATCATTAATTTGATTTTCAATTTTATCTTGCATTTCATTCTCAAAATACAATAAGTTTTTTTTAATTTTTATTTATTTATTTTGTGTGTGTGTTCATTATTTTATTTATTTTGAAGCACTTTAATTTTATCAATATAGTAGTTTCCTTTAAATTTGTAAAAGCCTTACTAAAAACACACAAATAAAACTTGGAAAAAACCTTGTCAAAATGAGTGAAAGTATAAACCTCAATTAAAACCTTCAAAAATAACAAGTAAATTTAAATAATCCATTTAAAACAAGTTACACATGTCAACATTCAAAAGTAATAATGTTTTACTCTTGGATGACACTCCCAAAGAGATCGTCTGTCCATAGAGTAAGCATATTTTCCTAAGTACCAACTCTTTTAATAGCTATTAAACTTAAAATTGACATTGAATCCAAACATAGACTTTAATATTTCCATTAAAATCCCCTCCCAAATATCATAATTATCCAAATTAATGTTCTTTATGATAAATATCACCCAATAAAATCCCCAATAATAATACCCATTTGCATTCTAACATGCCAGCTTAATAACCTTTAAATATAAGCCTCCATTCATTATTTATCCTTGGGTCTAGCCTCATCCTATTTCATTCAATTTTATGATGATATTGGTTGGGAATATCAAACTCAGTAGAACCAACTAAATCCCAAGGGTCATTTAACCCAATGTTTCCTAGTTTTCCAAACCAAGTATCGACTAAGAACTATGATACCTTGTCCTCATCCATACTGAGGGATCATGGGATTCCATCTCTTTCCAATTCACCACTTTAAATTAGCATTAAAATATTGGTGATATATTTTTTTATCCCCATGAACATCCCTTATCACTTATCACTCAAAATCATGTTCCTATTCCTCAACTCAACCAACCAACTCTTATATCCCTTCTCCTTCAAATCAACCTAACTATACAAACACCTATACCATTTATTCCACTATCCATTCATCATATGTCTTGGATAAACCTTGATAAGTCAAGCATACAAATATTAGTGTGTCATTTTCTAAGTGTAAAGTGTCTATCATAGAATCCATGGACATCATATAGATAATTATTGGGCTTTTAAGAGTAAATTAAAAAGTATAATTGATAGTTGTTATTCTACACTAGATACATATGTTAAACCACCTCTAGATTCAAGAACACCTCTTAAAGTTAATAAACATACTAAAAATATGAATGCATCTTCTAAGTAATAAGTGAAAAAATAACAAAAAAAT